>CM072695.1:88625-172692 GCA_036884735.1 Huso huso
TGTTAATTGTAATGCTGTGGTGTAGATGAGTCATGTTAAGGAATTGGCTTCTTCCCAGTTCCTGGGAGTGAAGTCTGAACACATGCTGTTGGTTGGTGTGTTCCACGGTGTGGTGTTTGAGTGCCATGTTCTTCACTGCCTGTGAACAGGGACAGGCTGTTCTGGGGACGGGTACAATGGACCACAGACACAATAGAAACAGATGCTTTTCACATGGTATAAGATTATGTTTCTGCTAAAACAATAATTATGGTCTTGTATACCTTTCATGGTTATTAATCTTGTGCACAGCGGCTCACTCTAATTTGGCTCTGAATGATGTAAGACTAAAGAGCTTGATTATTCTTTGATATTTTTTTATTGGTGAAAATGGGATATGCATGAACCAGGGAATCTGTTGGGCTTCTGAGAAACTGGCAATGTATATCTGGGCATTACTGGAGTCTTAAAACTTGCTTAAACTATTCTCATTCTAATATTAATTTCTAGGAGTGGTTGAATTAAGTGTGCAGTAGGTCTATGTAGTAATCTCCAGGTGATTTTCCTGAAGCCAACTGCTGACGGATACCGTTTTGTCAATTTGGTGGAAATATAAATTATATATATATATATATATATATATATATATATATATATATATATATATATATATATATATATATATATATATATATATATATATATATATATATATATATATATATATAAATAATAGGTGTCATACAATGGGCTAGATTGCTTGCTGATAACAGAAGGCACGATCAGATTCCTTTACTTTCAAATTTCGTTACTAACTTTAAATGTTCGTGGTCTTTTCCTGTCAGGCCTATAATTAAGGAACAAGTATGGGAACCGAATGGAGCAGCACAGTTTACAGAACATCTTTTAAAATGATTGTGTGAAGAAAAATATGTTACAAAACGCAGTACTAATTGTTAATTTAAAAAAAGAAATAACAATGGTATTTTTGCTTAACTCATTATTATAAATCCATTATATTTGGGACGGGAGATCGGTTCAGTCTAGCAGTCAGGCAGTTCTGCAGCATGTGGGATTGACAGAACGTTACAGATTGCAAACTTCATAAGTCAGCTAGTGCTTTGAAATCCACACTGCTGAATCCAGTATTTTTGTTGGGTAATTAAAAAGGTCTCTATATTCGGTATGGTGAAAGTTAATCCTATTATAGTACATTGGGCGGTCATTATTACCTCCTGCCAGTAGATGGCGACAGGGGCTCTTGAAGTGTTAAAAACCCAATACCGTGCTATCAACAGCTTAGACTTTTAAGACTTGAACAAGCCATCCTTGTAATAACAAATTTATATTGTATTCTGTTTAGCCACGTCTAAAATCTACAACAGACTTAAACCCTAGAATTACCTGGGTCTGTCTTATCCCCATTTTTAAATAACGGAATGACATCTGCAAGCTTCCAATCTTCAGGGACCTCATCTGGCTGTTTCTGTTGAACTGTTCGTGATAGTAGCCAGTGGTGTACATTTTTCTACCCTTGTTTCCTTAAGCACCCTTGGATAATTCTCATCTGGGCCCCCCGGTGATTTGTTTTTCTTTAGCTCCTGTAACATATTTAATACCTCTGCTTCACTGATGCTGAAGTCTTTAAGAACTGTGTGTGCACAAACTGGCAGCATATTATTTGTATCCTCTTGGGTGAAAACATTACAACAGTATAGGTTTAATATATCAGATATTTTGCAGTCCTCATGAACCTAGTTATCATATTCATCCCCTAATACACTAACATTGTCTTTCACAGTTATTTTATTTTTATAAGTAAAATAACTCAGATCTCCGTGCATTTGATCAACTATTGTATGACCTAACTTCTATTCCAAAATGCTGCATGAAAAACAATGTTAGAAGTACCTCCACATGAGTGTTAATGACTGATTGGACTCGCACTGTGTAGGATATACAGTAGACATGGCTCTACTATGACACAGGCTACCAGGGGTGCAGTGGAGTGGACCGGGCGTCTGTACTACCAGGGGTGCAGTGGAGTGGACCGGGGAGTCTGTACTACCAGGGGTGCAGTGGAGTGGACCGGGGAGTCTGTACTACCAGGGGTGCAGTGGAGTGGACCGGGGAGTCTGTACTACCAGGGGTGCAGTGGAGTGGACCGGGGTGTCTGTACTACCAGGGTGCAGTGGAGTGGACCGGGGAGTCTGTACTACCAGGGGTGCAGTGGAGTGGACCGGGGAGTCTGTACTACCAGGGGTGCAGTGGAGTGGACCGGGGAGTCTGTACTACCAGGGGTGCAGTGGAGTGGACCGGGCGTCTGTAGTACCAGGGGTGCAGTGGAGTGGACCGGGGAGTCTGTAGTACCAGGGGTGCAGTGGAGTGGACCAGAGCGTCTGTAGTACCAGGGGTGCAGTGGAGTGGACCGGGGAGTCTGTACTACCAGGGGTGCAGTGGAGTGGACCGGGGAGTCTGTACTACCAGGGGTGCAGTGGGGATGGAGCTGGGCGTTTGTACTACCAGGGGTGCAGTGGAGTGGACCGGAGCGTCTGTAGTACCAGGGTGCAGTGGGTGGACCGGGAGTCTGTACTACCAGGGGTGCAGTGGGGATGGGGCGGGCGTTTGTACTACCAGGGGTGCAGTGGAGTGGACCGGGGAGTCTGTACTACCAGGGGTGCAGTGGGGATGGAGCGGGGCGTTTGTACTACCAGGGGTGCAGTGGAGTGGACCGGGGAGTCTGTACTACCAGGGGTGCAGTGGAGTGGACCGGGGAGTCTGTACTACCAGGGGTGCAGTGGAGTGGACCGGGGAGTCTGTACTACCAGGGGTGCAGTGGAGTGGACTGGGGAGTCTGTAATACCAGGGGTGCAGTGGGGATGGAGCGGGGCGTTTGTACTACCAGGGGTGCAGTGGAGTGGACCGGGGAGTCTGTACTACCAGGGGTGCAGTGGAGTGGACCGGGGAGTCTGTACTACCAGGGGTGCAGTGGAGTGGACCGGGGAGTCTGTACTACCAGGGGTGCAGTGGGGATGGAGCGGGGCGTTTGTACTACCAGGGGTGCAGTGGGGATGGAGCGGGGCGTTTGTACTACCAGGGGTGCAGTGGGGATGGAGCGGGGCGTCTGTACTACCAGGGGTGCAGTGGGGATGGAGCGGGGCGTTTGTACTACCAGGGGTGCAGTGGAGTAGACCGGAGCGTCTGTACGGCAGGCAGTCTTCCTAGCGACAGCGTGTGGAAGCGACATCGTGGGAGAAGTACAGTCGTGGACAAGTACAGCGCAGTTAGAAGCAGTTTGAAAGCAGGTTGACAGCTGCAGAAGCTACACTAAACAAAAAAATGGTCTTCAAGCCAGTAATCTGTGACAACTGCATGATGTGGGAAATCCGAGAAAACCCAACTGAGCTCAACCAAGTTTGTGTAAAGTGCCGCACCATCCAGGACTTGCTTCAGCGATTAAGCCTGCTAGAAAAGGAGATGGAGGAAATGAGACAGCAACAGGAGCTTGAGGAGCTGACACACCCACAATTCATGGAAGTCTGCACCCCTAGCAGACTGAAAGCCACCAGGGAGATGGAAGAGAGTCGAAACAGCTGGGTTCAAATAGGCAGAAGCAGGAAAAAAGAAACTTCGTCAAACACAACCACCAGAAATCCAGACATCCAACACATTTGAGCCACTTCAACATTTAGATGACCAAAACCAACATCAAGAGAATGAAAGAAACAACATCCAGGACCCTATAAACAGTGCTGACCAGCCAGCAAAAAGAAGGAGGTCATGATTGTTGGGGACTCCATACTGAGAAACACAGCAAGTTCAGTTCGCAGTTTGGACCCCTTACTACAACAGTGTGCTGCCTTCCAGGAGCCTCTGTCAAGCACATCACTGAGAACGTGGACAGGCTCCTAGAACGAACTGGAGATGACCCGGTAGTAGTCGTCCACATTGGTACAAACAACATTGGAAGAGACAGGCCAAGATCCCTGCAGAACAAATTCAGAGAGCTAGGAAGGAAATTAAAAGACAAGACCAAAACTGTGGTATTTTCTGGGATACTGCCGGCGCCTTGCAAAGGACCATATGGACAGCTGGAAATACAAAATCAAAATGCATGGCTGAAATCATGGTGCACACAGGAAGGCTTCACCTTTCTTGAACATTGGAGCACTTTCTACAACAAGGACTATCTATACAGGTGGGACGGACTGCACTTAAACAGAAAGGGAACCAATCTACTCGGAGAAAGGATCCTTCAGGCGGTACAGAAGCATTTAAACTAGAAAGGAAGGGGGAAAAAAAAAAAAAAACAGAAGGGAGACTACATCAAAACAAGGGCAACAACTCAGGTAAGACCACTATTAAATGTATTTATCTTAATGCTAGAAGTCTCAGAAACAAAATGTTAGAACTTGAAGCTACTGCACTAACAAGTAACTACGATGTGATAGGTGTTACAGAAACTTGGTTGTCTGAGAGTGATGGAGGCGAATATAATATCAGTGGGTACACACTGTATAGGAAAGACAGGCAGGACAGAAGAGGCGGAGGGGTAGCGCTATACATAAGAAATAGCCTTGAAGCCCAGGTGTTAAATCAGGACAAAGAAAACAATGCAGAATCAATATGGGTCAGAATAATGGACACAAATTCAAAGGGCATAATAATAGGAGCATGCTATAGACCGCCAAATTCAGACGCTGAGCAAAATAATCTGTTGTACAATGACATTAGAAATGCGTGTAGAAAAGGAGAAGCCATACTAATGGGGGGATTTCAACTTCCCCATATAAAATGGGAAACCCAATGGGGGGGCACGACGGACGAAATTGAAATGGTGGAAATGACAAATGACTGCTTCCTAACGCAATTTGTCAAGGCACCGACTAGAGGGGGAGGCATGCCTTGATTTAGTCTTTTCAAATAATGAAGACAGAATAACTAAAACAGAGGTCAGAGAGCCATTGGCAAACTCAGACCACAACATGGTCTCATTTGAAATATTTTTTAAAACCCCAAAAGTAATGACTAAAGCTAAGGTTTACAATTTTAGAAAAGCAAACTATGAAGGTATGAAACGGAGACTAACAGAAGTAGATTGAGTAAAATAGAGAAAACATCCACAGAAAAAGGGTGGCTGTCTTTTAAAAATGTAGTACTAGAGGCACAAAACAATTACATCCCAAAAGTAGACAAATCTAAATCTAAAACAAAATGGCCAAAATGGTTTAATAGATCAATTAAAAAAATATTCAGCGAAAAAAAGGCACTTTACAGAGCGTTAAAAGGGACCAAAACAAAGCACACAAAGAGTACTTGGAACTGCAAACACAAGTCAAAAAGGAAGTTAGAAAGGCCAGAGAGATAGAAATCAATATTGCTAAGGGGCTAAAACCAATTCAAAATGTTTTTCCAATATTATAACAGCAAGAGAACATTCAAAGAGGAGGTTAAATGTCTAAGAGACACAAATGGCAAAATCATAGATGAAGAAAAAGCAAATAGCAAATATATTAAATGATTACTTTTCACAGATTTTTACAAAGGAGGACACGGACAACATGCCCCACATGTCGACCTGTTCCTATCCAGTTTTAAATAACTTTAGCATAACAGAGGCAGAAGTGTTAAAGGGACTAGGGCTCTTAAAATAAACAAATCCCCTGGGCGGATGAGATCCTCCCAATAGTACTCAAAGAAATGAAAGAAGTTATTTGCAAGCCGCTAACCAAGATCATGCAACAGTCTCTTGACACAGGGGTTGTACCGACAGACTGGAAAATAGCAAACGTAATACCGATCCACAAAAAAGGGAGACAAAACTGAACCAGGTAACTACAGACCAATAAGCCTGACTTCTATTATATGTAAACTTATGGAAACTATAATAAGATCCAAAATGGAAAATTACCTATATGGTAACAATATCCTGGGTGACAGCCAGCATGGTTTTAGGAAAGGGAGATCATGTCTAACTAACCTACTTGACTTTTTTGAGGATGCAACATTGAAAATGGACAACTGCAAAGCATACGACATGGTCTATTTAGATTTCCAGAAAGCTTTTGACAAAGTCCCGCATAAAAGATTAATTCTCAAACTGAACGCAGTAGGGATTCAAGGAAATGCATGCACATGGATTAGGGAGTGGTTAACATGTAGAAAACAGAAAGTACTGATTAGAGGAGAAACCTCGAAATGGAGTGAGGTAACCAGTGGTGTATCACAGGGATCAGTATTAGGTCCTCTGCTATTCCTAATCTACATTAATGATTTAGACTCTGATATAGTAAGCAAACTCGTTAAATTTGCAGACGACACAAAAATAGGAGGAGTGGCAGACACTGTTGAAGCAGCAAAGGTCATTCAAAATGATCTAGACCGCATTCAAAATTGGGCAGACACATGGCAAATGAAATTTAATAGAGAAAAGTGTAAAAGTATTGCATGCGGCAATAAAAATGTTCATTATAAATATCATATGGGAGATAGTGAAATTGAAGAAGGGAACTATGAAAAAAGACCTAGGAGTTTATGTTGACTCAGAAATGTCTTCATCTAGACAATGTGGGAAGCTATAAAAAAAGGCTAACAAGATGCTTGGATATATTGTGAGAAGTGTTGAATTTAAATCAAGGGAAGTAATGTTAAAACTCTACAATGCATTAGTAAGACCTCACCTAGAATATTGTGTTCAGTTCTGGTCACCTCGTTACAAAAAGGATATTGCTGCTCTAGAAAGAGTGCAAAGAAGAGCAACCAGAATTATCCCGGGTTTAAAAGGCATGTCGTATGCAGACAGGCTAAAAGAATTGAATCTATTCAGTCTTGAACAAAGAAGACTACGGCGATCTGATTCAAACATTCAAAATCCTAAAAGGTATAGACAATGTCAACCCAGGGGACTTCTTTGACTTGAAAAAAAGAAAAAAGGACCAGGGGTCATAAATGGAGATTAGATAAAGGGGCATTCAGAACAGAAAATAGGAGGCACTTTTTTACACAGAGAATTGTGAGGGTCTGGAACCAACTCCCCAGTAATGTTGTTGAAGCTGACACCCTGGGATCCTTCAAGAAGCTGCTTGATGAGATTCTGGGATCAATAAGCTACTAACAACCAAACGAGCAAGATGGGCTGAATGGCCTCCTCTCGTTTGTAAACTTTCTTATGTTCTTATGTTCTTATGTACTACCAGGGGTGCAGTGGAGTAGACCGGAGCGTCTGTACTACCAGGGGTGCAGTGGAGTGGACCGGAGCGTCTGTACTACCAGGGGTGCAGTGGAGTGGACCGGAGCGTCTGTACTACCAGGGGTGCAGTGGAGTGGACCGGAGCGTCTGTACTACCAGGGGTGCAGTGGGGATGGAGCGGACAGGGGGTACTGTGCCTCGGTAACACAGCACTGGCTTCCTCACTATCATACAGCTCACTGTGCCTCAGTAACACAGCACTGGCTCCCTCACTATCGTACAGCTCACTGTGCCTGTGCCTTAGTAACACAGCACTGGCTAGCAGGCAAATGTTTTATTTGTAGATACCATACATAGAAATGCCCAGGCTGTGGAAAACCACTTCATTCATATCACTTTGCTTTTTATTCAACGATATGAATAACCTTTCAGTTTTCACCTTCCTATTTATACAGTAGCCTATCACTGTACTGTTCCAGTACCCTGACTGTCACAACACAGCTGTGCAAAAGCACTTTATTTCATATACACTGAAAAAAAATGCAATATTTTCTGGTTTCGCTTCAGTGAGGGCATTTGTATTTTACACCAGGAAGAAATCTTAGAGGCAACCGTTTGCTTTTGGACACACAGGATTTTAACTTTTGGATTTCTTATCAGGAAATATATTGTTTATTCAAGTAACTGATGTAACTGTGCCACCTGAGTTAGTACCCGGTATTTGTTTTTTATACTGTAGTGTTAATAAGCATGCGTTGGTGTGTGTGTCAGTTGACTCGGCTGGTATTTAATTAAACATACACATGAGTAAAGGTTAAGGGTTTACAATGTACCGTTTATTTTTAGGACCGCTCCAGTAGGTTTCATCAATACACACCTGCTGCTGGCTTCATAAACTTTAGTGCTGATCTAAAATGTTAAAGGCTTTTAAAACATAAAACCAGTTTTCTTAAATACTGTAAAGCCCCTATTTCATACCTGTGTTTAATCATTCATTCCAGATCACTTCATGTTTTTAAATGCTCGTTTTCTGTGTGTATCGTGTTTGAAACATGTTTGCGGATATTCGGAAGACCCACATTTAAGTGAATATGTGCACACTCCAATTTGAAACACGTTGGACTCAATTACTTCCAGAAAATGTGAAGTATGAGGTGTAGGCCTATGTATTAAAAAGTGTTTCATACAAATCTTCACAGCTGCATTAAAGTGAATGAAGCCACGTCCCAAATCAGTTCCCATACCGATCTTAAATAAGGTCTGTGTTGCGAAGGCTAGAAGTATAAACATTATTGTTCATGAATGTAACAAAACATTGCAGTCCCATGTGCCAAAAATGTTCAATGAATGTAAATATTTTTAAATACTTCATTAACAAACGGTGCTATGGCAGTAAAGAACAGAATCACAGCAAAAGCAAACGCTTGGGTTATCCTTTTCTTAAAGGGAATGCCAGTTGCTCCTGAATTCCTAGCAACTTCTGACTCTCACTTTTTCTTCATTGGTCAGCGCTAACGGAACTCTGTCAGCGCCCAGCTCAAACTCTTTCAAAATCACACCACAAAGTGGACAGCGCAGACATAAAGCGCTTTGCCCATACGTTTGCCTTTTACCGCATTTCCTCTGAATTGGGCCCCATAAGTTCATGTGACTGCAGAGATAAAGATAGTAATACTGCATGTTCACTTTACCAGAAGTATGTCTGCAAACGAAGCACTGGACCAAAGATGCTGTTTGATTTATCACTCATAAAATTGGCAGCTGGTTCAATTCTTCTTCGTCATTTGTTTCTGAATGTCTCTTTCTGTGCCCTATTGAAAATGTATGATGATTCAAGTAAGAATGATCCTTCTAATGGCTTGTATCTTGTTCCTTCTGCAGGGCAGCTGAAACTGTCACTCAGTACAGAGGATGGGGTTATTGTTCTTCATAGTAAGTGCATCCAGATATTTAACTACCACACGATGTATCTGAAATGTGCAAGCACGCTCAGGAAGGGCAGGCTCACGGTTGCTTTTTCACACAGTAGTTCTAGTAATCCATCTTTCTGCAATTGGAATAAAAAACCCTACATCTATAATCTGTCCGTTAAAACAGTGGGCATTTTTAGATCTATTAATTTCTTCATGTTGTCATGGACAGTATGCCTGTCTTGTAGGAAAATTAAATGCATCAAGTTAACATAAGTGGCTGGGAAGGCATGGATATTAATATACTGTAATACTAATATCGGGTTTATAACTACACTATTGAGAGACTGCTCTAACACTAATATTGGGTTTATAACTGCACTATTGAGAGACTGCTCTAACACTAATATTGGGTTTGTTTACAGTCATGGAAGCCAAAGGACTGATGGGTAAAGAATACAGGACTTGTGATTCTTACGTTAAGGTAAGGGGTGTATCTCTGTGCTTCATTTGCTGTGTTGTCTGTCATCTGTTTGGTCACAAGTTAATATATGGAATTCTTTATGCTGTGTTATAAAATAACTATCTATAACTCATACTAGCACAGTATTGTAATTTATTTTATAGTATGCAGTATAATTTTAAACCTTATTCAAACCCTTAACTTGCTGTTTATGTTCTGTAGTGTGTTTTTATTTAATTGATCACTTCAAACTTTCATTAAATTCAGTAGCATTTAGAAAATGGCAAGGCTCACATCTTTATTTGTTGGCTTTAACAACTCTTCCAGATGGCTCTTGTACCTGATACTGACCGCAGCAGTCGTCAAAAGACAAAGACTGTTCCAGACTGCAGAATCCCAGTGTTCCATGAGCTCTTCAGATTGTAAGTAGAACTGCAGAACCCCAGTGTTCCATGAGCTCTTCAGATTGTAAGTAGAACTGCAGAATCCCAGTGTTCCACGAGCTCTTCAGATTGTAAGTAGAACTGCAGAATCCCAGTGTTCCACAAGATCTTCAGATTGTAAGTAGAACTGCAGAATCCCAGTGTTTCACAAGATCTTCAGATTGTAAGTAGAACTGCAGAATCCCAGTGTTCTACAAGATCTTCAGATTGTAAGTAGAACTGCAGAATCCCAGTGTTCCACGAGCTCTTCAGATTGTAAGTAGAACTGCAGAATCCCAGTGTTCCACAAGCTCTTCAGATTGTAAGTAGAACTGCAGAATCCCAGTGTTCCACGAGCTCTTCAGATTGTAGGTAGAACTGCAGAATCCCAGTGTTCCACAAGATCTTCAGATTGTAAGTAGAACTGCAGAATCCCAGTGTTCCACGAGCTCTTCAGATTGTAAGTAGAACTGCAGAATCCCAGTGTTCCACGAGCTCTTCATATTGTAAGTAGAACTGCAGAATCCCAGTGTTCCACAAGCTCTTCAGATTGTAAGTAGATCTGCAGAACCCCAGTGTTCCATGAGCTCTTCAGATTGTAGGTAGTAGAACCACCTGCTCCTTGTCTGTAGATATGTAGAATCATTCTTGTTTTTGTATATACCTAGAGAGCCGCTTGTACAATTACGATGAAACTTGCTAAGGACTTTCTGTAGCACAAGTTAAGTGTCTCATAATGTGCAGTATATGGAGGCTGTCTCAATGTCATATCTAAAGAACTGATTATCCAGTAATCTCATTAAGCTTTGATCTTGTTTGTAGTTCAGTAAAAGATGGAGACTATCAGAAAAGGCTTCTGGTTACAGTCTGGAATCGCGACAGAAACTCCAGGTAAATGTATTGTGTTCATTATCTGATTTCCATTGTTCCAAGTATTGTGTGTTCATACGTCCTGTTCTCATCCCACATTGTTACTTTGGAACAATGGCTGGTCACAAACTGTTCTTCCCTGGAGAGACTTCATGCTGAATAGTAATGATTTAATGCACAGTCCTGCCTGAACCAGCAGCCTGAATGTTTTCAGAAGGATACACTTACCAGATTGCAAGGTTGACAACAACTTACTTATGTGATATTAATGAATAATACCACCCTGGCCTGGGATGTTTCACAATCCATGCAACTGTTAGAAAGGATAATGCAAAGTCAACCAATGTGCAGACTTGACTAATTCTCTTTGCTTTTTAAATTAGTACTTGTAACACACTTCTTGACACATTGCATATCCTAAAAATAACTAAACGCTAAAGAGCACTCCTGAGAGAAATCACAGCAGCAGTCCAGTTAACTAATTGCTGTTGGAAATACATATACTGTAATACAGGGGAGTACATTATTTTAAGTCAAGATCCAACTTTCTTGGTTACAGCAAGGTCAAGGACTGAATCAACATTTTCACCCTGATTCCTATCCCATATCCACAAACACACACACACAGATACACAAATATACTTATTAGCCTACACATGGTTTAAAGGAGTTTGTTTTAGTGTTACTACTTTCTTTTGCAATAGTCTGCCTTCCTTGCTGTCTTGTTACTCCATGAGTTCCTTCTGTACCCAAACCAAGGAATTGTATAACTATTATTATATATACTGTGTTTTGCCATAGCAAAAACAAAGCAAACTGTTTGGGGGTAAAAAAACTGAAGCACAAACTACAAAATGACAATTCTTTCTCTTTCAAGTGAATTCAAATTAAATATAAATACATCTTGGAAATAATAGAAGTGTAGCAGCAGGGTCTTTGCTCATTCAGTTGCATTTTGAATGTTTGTACAGGAAAGGTGAGCTGCTGGGATGCATGAGCTTCGGGGTGAGCTCTTTAATTGCACATGAAAAGGTAAGTGTTGCATTCAAGATACATACTGTGAAATGGTCACATTTAATTCTAGTTTTTTCATGAAATATATTGTGCTAGTGTGACCGGCTTGCGCTGAAGAAACAGGCTGGAGACTCTTTTTTACAGTTGCAAATCAAAGGGTTTATTTTATTTTCCCCCACAAGGGATTAAAGAAGCAAATGCAAAATAAACACACAAAATAACCCTAGCTCTTGTTTGAGCGCTGACTGTACAGCGGTTTTCTTGTCCCTGTCTACACAGTCAGGACGGCTAAGCTGTTTACCCGACAAGAAAACAATTCCACACTTCCCCCCAGGAATGTAAGCACAGTAATCCCCGACAGATGAAAATCCACAGTGTATACTGGTTTAGGTTTCAAACTCTTTTCCGGTTTCAGCAATGTCAGACACGCTTCCACTCACAGACTCGTCTACACCCTCAGTGATCTCCACACAGAACCCTTTTTATCCAGGTGATTAACAAGCAGTTAAACACTACCACATTTACTTGACACCTGATAAACTGATTGTTATCGTTGTCTCTCCATGCTATAAAATTGATATATTACAGCCACACATGACCTTTTATATACTTAAAAGGCATGTTTTTATATTAAACATTATTTGTTTGTACATTACTGCATGTGTCATACTATATAAGTGACTAAAACCTGTTTTAATATGGAGCAACACACAACTGTTTATTTTTTCAATCTATGTACAGTTCAATATGGGCGTTACTAAATCAATCAATGACTTGTATCTTGTGTTTTTTTCTTTCTGTTAACACACACTCTGACAGCCCTCGGGGAGCACTTCAAAGCTGCACTATTTTAGCAAGGGACAATAGTGCACAAAGGAAAAAGCTAAGTGGGAGAAACACATTTCAGAAAATAAAAAATGCTGATACTTCTCTGACTGGGGAAAATCCCAGTGCTAAACTGGAAGTGTTTGTGCCAGCTGATTGATGTAAGAAGGTAAAGTCTGAGCAGTGTTGCTCTACGGCTTTCAATTCATGTTACAATTTTCACAGCAGAATGATGGCTTTTTCACAGCAGAATGATGGCTTTTTCAGAGCAGAATGATGGCTTTTTCAGAGCAGAATGATGGCTTTCCTGCTTCCCATGGTTTATTTAATTATTCAGATGGCTTTCACTTGCCATATCCGCCACAGAATGAAAAATGGAAAGAAATTGAATTTTACTCAGTGGTAACTCTGACCACTAGGCTACATTGCTGTCCCTCGTATTTGATCAACTCCTGAGGTGATGTTTAAACTCACTGCACTGGTTTGGCTTCTCTTTGAACACATTGCATTTTATTTTATTCATGACCACTCTGTGTAAATTAAACTTACATGATGAGATTCTGGGATCAATAAGCTACTACTAACCAAACGAGCAAGATGGTCCGAATGGCCTCCTCTCGTTTGTAAACTTTCTTATGTTCTTCTTATGGCTGTTAATGTTCTGTGAATTAACAGCAGGAGTCGTGTTATAACAGAATTACCAGCTTTTCTTTCTTCAGAAATCTCTGTGGGGTATAAATATGTTTCTATGCTGCTGAGTGTATTTGTGGCTGCCTTGCTCTTAACGGACATTATATTTCAATAGAAGTGGAAAGTGGTTCCAGTCTGTGTGCTCGCTGTATCAGATGCCTAACACATAGATATTTAGTAAGACCCTGACAGGATATGTGTAAGAGTGATTGTTGGGTTTGCCTCATTTAAATGTGGGTTCATTTTTTTCCTTAATTTGCAGTTCAGGCTGTTTCTTTTGCCCTTTTGATTTGCCATTTAATTTGAATTCCTATAGTCTAGAAGGCAAATCTATTTGTTATGATGTTTATGTATGTGGACTGTAAGCATTTTATCAGGATTAAAATAGAAGCCTGCTTGACATCCATGGCTTTCTTTTATATAACAAAGAGCCATCTGGCTGCTTGGGGTATATCAGCTGCTGGATGAAACTGAAATTCTCTTCTTCCCAGACGGCGCAATCTGTGTTTGAAAGTCTCGAGCTGAATGATGTACAAGCCAGCGGAGTTTGTGTGGAGCTCCCTGAGCTGCTGTTAAACACGGCGTAGTCTTTTGAAATGTCATTTCTACAGTAAAAGCTGCTGTGCATATCGAGGTGGTTTTTCTTGATTTTTCTGATGTGAATGTCTCAGGAAATCGGTGGCTGGTACTATCTCCTGGGAGAAGAGCTGGGAAGGACAAAGCATTTGAAAGTGGCTGCACGGCATCTCAAGCAGCGTCAGGGTAAGTTGTGCAAGTTGATTCTGATTTTAATGATCTATTTTAATAGAAAGGAAGTGCTGTATGCTTTGCTTGGAACTGATTTGTGTAGGTTAGGCATGAGTTTAAAAGGGTTATCACTAGAATAGTCAGTATCTTGTCAAATATCATTTGTCTTTTAAAAGCATTTCTCAGAATAATCTCCATGGGATACTGTTGTTTAAATGACTCTATGCCTGATGATGGGTCTGGTGTTTAGATACTGCATGTCCACACATTCATGCGTTTATCTGGCTTTAACTGTGTGACCAGCAAGCTGCTATCCATTTTTTCTACTTATAAACAAAACACAACTTTTTAATCGCATTGTAATGAGATCTGTAGTCATTCTTTGTCAGTTTTCCATTTACTGGAAATAAGACAGAAGACTATTGAAATAGCAAAGCCAGCACATTTAGATGATATTTATTGTGTATCTAAGTCAATGTTACATTTGAAAATGTTATGATAATTGCATTGTGCGTCTATAAACGATTGCATGTGTGTCATTTTTCTACCATTAAAATGCAGATTGTGATATACAGTCAAAGTAACTGGACTTTTATTTTTTCTGTGGTATCAGTCCTTACTTTTCGATGCTTAAATAAACAGTATTCTTCAGCATGCTATCTGCCATCACTTACTTTTTTTTTTTTTTTTTAATATATAATTTATAGAAATTGTTAATCTGATATAAAGCTTTGTCAAATAAAGTCCTTCAACAATGTCTGCTTGAGGGCAGGTCATTTTGATACGCTTTTTTTTTTTTTCTGGTTTGGAGCATTCCGTGGTATCGTTGACAACATCTAGATGTATGTAAATCTGCCCCAGACAGACTGGGCACCTCCATATATCCCGATTATGATGCACTCAAATTGTGCCACAAAAAATACAGACAATCGTCTAGATATACTGAAGATTCTGAAACTCTCTAACTTGAGTTAAAGAAGGTCCATAGGATGTTTCATGACAATTGGATAAGTGGTTCTCTACAGTGTACAACTCCTGATGCTCATCCGCCAGCATGGGGTTAACAAACTGGCCCAATAATTCTGAAGTATTTGAAGTACTTTTAAAATATTTTCTCTATAGAATTTGGACTGGGACATGTGATTACGTTCAATGATTCTAACACATCATTGAATTAATACCCGTGATATGTTCCTCTATCTATTGTATTGAGATCCAGCTTCCTCGTCCTGCAGTTGTAATCCGGGGTTATCAGATATCTATTCTATTGGATGTGAGATCCAGCTTCCTCATCCTGCAGTTGTAATCCGGGGTTATCAGCTATCTATTCTATTGGATGTGAGATCCAGCTTCCTCGTCCTGCAGTTGTAATCCGGGGTTATCAGCTATCTATTCTATTGGATGTGAGATCCAGCTTCCTCGTCCTGCAGTTGTAATCCGGGGTTATCAGCTATCTATTCTATTGGATGTGAGATCCAGCTTCCTCGTCCTGCAGTTGTAATCCAGGGTTATCAGCTATCTATTGTATTGGATGTGAGATCCAGCTTCCTCGTCCTGCAGTTGTAATCTGGGGTTATCGGCTATCTATTGTATTGGATGTGAGATCCAGCTTTCTCGTCCTGCAGTTGTAATCTGGGGTTATCAACTCATAACTAGGTCCCTGCGAAATTCATGGGAGAATTAAAATGACAGGACTAACCTGCAATTTAGTCCTAAACCTCCACATGTCCGTGTAGCCACTCCAGCTAAACTTATCTAAAGATGATTTAGGAATCAACACATTCAATTCTGGATAATTAGAAAATCCCCCCTAATTACGAGGGACAATTATGGCCATTCTAGAAATTGATGCGTTTAAAGAAAAAGCTTACCTTGAGACTTGCTGTTGTAGAAACAATGAGATGCACCAACAAAATCAAAAAGCATTGATTTGAGAGATCGCATGCAGCAATATCCACCTGGTGTCTCCACTCTCCCTGACTGCAGTGCATGAGAGATTGCATGCAGCAATATCCACCTGGTGTCTCCACTCTCCCTTATTGCACCGCATGAGAGATCGCATGCAGCAGTATCCACCAGATGTCTCCACTCTCCCTTATTGCACCGCATGGTAAGGGACTAGTGGATCTTACACAGTTCATCAAACTTATGATAAAGTTGAAGAATTAATAAATACATACTGAGCACTGGCACAAGAGTTGCACAGCACAGATGCCAATATAAACAAACTGTTAAAAACTTTCCACAAAGTTTTTGAAAAAATGACGAGCTACTACAACCCTGATCAATGCAGAATAAAACCACGTTTTATTCAACCAGCTCACAAGTTTCTGAAGGCAGGAAGGATTTTAGACCCACAACATGTTTGTAGTTTTGATGCTGACTGTAAATCAGAAATGGAGGGATATCAGCCATATGCAAAAGAAAACGCTAGTGGAATTTCTTTGACCGAATTTTGGAGAAATGCAGAAGAAATATTTCCCAATTTAGCACGAAAGGCTAAAATATATTTGGCAGTTGTTACCAATTCTGTGGATGCTGAAAGAAGTGTTTCTTCACATGGACATGTTTTCACAGAGCAAGGTCAATCCATGAAAGAAGATCGGCTAGACCAACTGATGATGCTTAAGTTTAACAGCAAAATATAATGCACAAGAAGTGAGTGTTTTTTTGTGTCTTTCATGCAAACATAAGTAACATTTATGGGCTCCTTATGAACAACCTTTTTTTTAAAGCCAATAAAAAAACAAAAAAACCCCACAGCTTATATGTGTTACATAATCTATCAAATGCCCAGATTCCAATATATTGTTATATTAACTATACTGTTCAGGGATCGGTGCCAGAAACGGGAAATCCATAAAAAAAAAAACATCTCCCCGTCTGTTGATGAATTGCATATCTGTGCCGGTGATATCCAGATATCAAGGAATTGGAATTCATTTTTGTTAACAAATGATTTACGTAAAAGTATACTGGTAAATTCTAAATGTCCTTTTAAAATCCTGTTATACGTATTCACAGGGATGGAAGTTAAATAAATGTCAGTAGCCAACTACAGCGTTCTGTTTATTAATCTGCTAATACATACTTTGCAGTAATGGGGTGAGCAGTTCAAATGGTTAAAGTAATGTAATGAGATGATTGTTTAAGATTGCTCATGACGTGGCTCGCTCTGGAGGCTATAGCGACATCGTGTGGCTAGAGAACTAAATTACAGGTTAATAAACAAGTGAAAAACTCCTAACACCCTGAGGTGGCAGTGGTTCTTATACTGCAGCTTTGTACACCATGCGAGATGAAAGGGGAAGCACAACAGTTGCTTGTTTGTATTACTAGGTTGAAATAAATGGCCTCTTTTTGTAGGAATAAATAAAGTAACATTCTCCTGAAGTATTGTTTGATAGCGCTGGTACTTCACACCGGTATTGCCTGCCTAAAACAGTTCATGTGTATTTTAAGAATTGTGAAAATTAGATTTGACTTCCTTGTACTTTTTTTTTTAACACTAATACCACCTATTAAAGGTATATAATATTACACAATGATGTGTACAAAGACATGTTTTTCTACCACGTTTTAAATTTTAGTGTCACGTCTTGCCCATTTCGTTGGGTGTCTTTCTGAATTTGTGCTGCTCATAACCAGATTAGCTAAGGGCAGCTTTGGCCCATGGGCCTGTCCTGCAGATCCATAGTGAAAGCACACTCACTGTAGATGGCAGTTCTTTATACATGGGTGTCCTTGATAAATTACTTTTTTTTAAATTTCATTTAAATAAGTGTTCCTGATTTGCATTAATATTGTTGGATATTGAAGCTTCAGTGTGATGTATTTGAAGGTGTTATGCAATATAGTATACTATTAAATAGCCCTGAGACCTGCGAAAAAGCTGCACAAAATAAAGCTTGTATAGCATCTTTGAGAACAGTTGAAATCACAAGTGATTTATAATAGCAAGGCATTGTTATTTATTTAGACTCAAGTGCCCCTTTGTCTTGATGTACACTTCCATTTTGAAGTACATACCTGCTTTTGTAGTTCTGATAAAACAGGGGGCTTTGTTTAACAGTGTAAGTGTATGTGTGTGTGTATATACAGAGGAGCCTGTCTGTCTGTCACACACAGAAGAGACGAACGCGACTCCTCTGCAAGTTTGTCCGTCTTTTCTTTTTTTTTTAGGAACCAGCTTTTCTTTCTTTCAATACAAGACCTGAAGAGCAGTGGATACAAACATGCGAGTAGCCGTGTTTCCCTTGTAGGACCTCATAGACTTTCCGCATTTACATAACATTGACTTGAGTCGAGCAGTTTTAGTGCCTGTGGCTCTTGTATTGTTCTTGGAGTAATTCATACCCAGTCCCTTTGACAGATATCCCTCTTAGCCCCATCCAAATGCTTACAGTTGATTTCATAGTCCAGGATTAGGGCTTATCAGGATCTGTGAACTCAACACTTGAACATACAATCTTTCAGTAATAAAAAGCCAGAGTTCAAGTAAAAACACTGCCTTCAGTGTTCTGAACACTGGTAATGATACTGCATGCCAGAAGGGCTCTAAAAGTGGAACTAACATCCGAAGCAGTTTTTAATTTATAAAACATGATGTTTCTCAGGATCTTGCTATGTAGTAAATGTATTGGTCAGTACTCCAAGCTTTTTAAATAGTGTTATGGATTAATACTTTTTTCTTAGTGTTGCCGTTTCATAATCCATAATCCTCAGGACAAACGTGTGTGGGTTTTTTTTTTTATAGTAGAAAATACAGCTAAAAAAAAGGTTAGGGTAGCTTTCATATTCCAGCTATATAATGCAGAGGGAAGGCTAGATCCATTGTCCTGTAGTTGAATGGTCTCCTTTATAGGAATATTTAAAATAACATTGCACCATCCACTAGTAGTAGTCACCATGGAAACCCTGCAGAGGCCTGTGGATAATGGGCTGATTGAGTTCAGCTTCCTTCTTGCTAGCTCCTTACCTCATGGTTCAATGCAGAGTCTCTAGAACTGGACTGCTGACACTGTATATACATTCTGCTGACTGAATATTCTTCTTGGGACACGCAACACCCTGTCTCTGTGTAACATGTTGTGCAGAAGGAGTCTCCCAGCCACCGACTCTTTTGTGTTGCTTGCAGAAGCTCCAAACCATGCAGCACACACTGAGAGAAGCCCTGAGAATATGGACAGCTTAACGGTGAGTTGAAATCTTCCTCACTTTTGCTTCTAGGGTTTGTTGATTTAACAGCTTTAAGGTGTTTTTTTTAACCCTAAAACAAGGTGAATTATGTGGTGTATTTAGCGCTGTTTCAGTTGTGTAGTTCTATCTAATATGGTATGCGTTTTTGGTTAGTGAGATGGTAAGCTGCTTCAGTTTTGCTTCAGCTAATGAATGTGTCCTAAGTTTGATTACCAAAGAACATCAGAAGGCTGGTTCTGGTTATGTGGCACTCTCAGGGTATTCAGTAGCAGGAAAAACTATCATTAATACTTTGTGGTTATGATTTGCTTTAATAGCACTGACTAGAATGCTAAATGCATCCATCAAATACAAGCTGGCTGCATCATTAAAAACACTTCAGATACCTTGCATTGAATAGACATGTGGCAGACAACTGTAATAACATTACAATTCCAAATCATTTCAAATGGTATTATCTGCAAATGACAATCCCATTGTAGTGAGAGGTACACAATGTTACCTTGATGACAGATAGATTTGGATAGCACCAGTGTTTGTGTTCTGTTTTAAAAACAGATGTCACTGTGATGATTTCTTTTAAAACAAGCAGTAAGAGATGCTGTACGTTGTTAACACAATCTCGCAATAACATTTCCTAGACAAATGTCTGGTGGTGATTTTATATGAGAGACAAAGATGGGAAATAGGAAACGCAAACACAGGGCTGAAATAGGAAATGGGTCTGAACAATGTTTACGATTGATCTGCTCGCTTTGATTCCGCGTCGCTGTATTCCTCAGACTGGACTTTGAAACGTGATTTGTTTTCTAGCACAATGTTTGGTTGTGCAAACACACTGAGCAATCATTCCTACCCTTCCTTCCTTTTGAGATTTTTCAATGACGGGGAGTTTTCAAGTTTGAGAGCAGTGATGCAGTAAGTGCCCTGATTAATGCTGGGCGTTTCAGGTTCTTGTATCAGGATTTCCAGAGAGCCCCAGCGTGTCGGGGAATGGTTCAGACTCCTAGATGCACACTGGGTTCAAGAATGATTGCAGCTCCAGTCCTTTTGAAGTCATTAACAATTCAGTTTTTTAACCAGCACCCAAATACAGTGTTTATTTTAAATCTGCATTGCTTTCTTGTGCACATTTAAACATTAGTGTGGATAGACTGTGATGTGTATGTGCATTATCAAATTACACTACAAATACAACTTAATAAACAAACAAAATAGGACAATATTGAAATAAAAATCAGGACTGTAGTTGAGAACTACTGCATTGCTGAATACTTGAAGGGGTCGTCTCTGTTTATTGCACAGTTCAGTTATACTGCACTTGAATCACTAAACTTGTAGCTGTGGGAAATCATGTGTAAAGTTCTGACTCAGGCTTTTTGACCTGAAAAAAAGTACCTCAATTTCTAGCCTGAAAGCAAGAAATCTTTAGTGATGCAGTTTTCAGTTGAGGAGTATTCTTTTTAGCACATGTTTTTCACAAACACGCTTATTTGTTCTATTTTTTTTTTTGTTTTTGGGCATGTGCTTGAAAGCAAGTCCTTTTATCATCAAAACACTGAAACAAGGACTGCTGACTTCAGATGGTGTTAATTCTTTCTGTAAAAAGTGAATGTGGGAGCATTAGAATAACAATGTTCTTCACGCATCCCAAGTATGCCACAAGAACAAACAGCTGCATCGATAGAGCACAGAGCTGAGAATACTAATGAGAGGAGTTGGAATATAAAAGGTAGCTTTCCTCCTTGTTGCTCCCAGTGTTCAGGAAGCCCTCTAGCTTATCATGTAGAGGCACACAGCACAGCCAGGGCTTGGGGAGGTGAGAGGTCGTTTCCTGCCATTCTTTCTGCTGCTGGGTTCCCATGAGTGGCCATGCCAATTTCACTGTGGTTAATCCGGCCAGCTCAAACAGAGCCCTGCAGCTTGTTGTTTGGGGGTCTGCGTTTCTGAATGCAGGACACTTCTTTTTCACCCGAAAACATGAACCCGTTTTATAGGCTTTGCAAAGTATGTTCCGAGCGCAGATGCATGCAGGTCTGTGGGGTTTGTTTGCTTTTTTGACTCTCCTTTTTTTAATGTTGTTGTTGCTTCTTTGTGTGTACTGTTATTATGTGGGTAGTTTGATGTCTGTGATTTGTGTTGTTAAGGGTTAGTGTGGTGTTCATGGTTTTATATACTTTATATTTGTATGTGTTCTACAGCTAAGGCCAAAAGTTTAGCATCACCTTATAGAATTAACTAATTTTGCTTAATAAAGTCAAATGAAACCTGCTGAATAATGTTACGTTAACATATCAAATTACATACCGCTTTGTAGTTTTCCATATACTTAACGAAAAACTGACAAATTAAAAATGTGACATTTATCAAAATCTAACAAAGTTATGTTCTACTATTATGGTTCCAGTAGACTTTTGCAATATCATTTTGTAGTTTCTTTGATTTACATGATAAATAAAATATAAAAATTATGTTCATATAGTTTTTAAAATGGTCTCAGTCCTATAATTCTAGGTGATGCAAAACTTTTGGCCATAGCTGTAGATTATTTAGGTTTATTAAAAGCGCTCTGTATATCTGATTTGTCATAGTTTTAGTCGCTTCACCACTATTCTGGTTGCTAGCAAACAAGCTTAATATGTGTATGAATACAGAACACAGAAACAGTATTTGTGTGATTTTATGGTAATCTCTAGTAGGTACCTTGAAACAGAACTTGTATACTGGCACTATATATGTATATATCTATACATATCTGTATCTCAATAGTTTCTATTTAAAATCTGGTTTTTCAAAGTTCCAGTTCCTGACAGGGATGTGAAGTTGAAATCTCCTGTGCATGAATAGTTTGAAAACATGAAAGTGTTTTTTCATTTGGCACTGCAGTAAGACATTGCTCTGTGTTTGTGTTGGAGGACAGTGCAGTGATGTTATACATATTGTAACTCTTTGCATAGTGGAGCCATTCTTAACTGTTATTATGAAGTGCAGTGTACTCAATGTAATAAACATTACTGAGAAATTACAATTTACAATACAATTGCAATGCATTTTAATAACATAAATGTTCTAAACTTTTAATGTATTTAAAACTATTACATTGATGTGTTTGTTTCCACCTGTGTGGGTTATTTCTTGGTTTGTATTGTCTTGGCATGAAGGCAGTGTGTGTGCTTAGATATTCTTGTAATGTTTCATAAAGGCCTAAGATACAGTAGGTAGGAGCTAGAGCTGCTTTTGCTGGCCCTTAATTTAGATGTGTCAAGTCCTGTAGTTGTTTTTACAAACCTTACTGCAGTGTTGGTTCTGTAAAGGGCATAGGCAGCTAATGGCAGAGCTGGAGAGTTTGTGTTTTCCCACAAGATCAGTCATCATTAATAAAGCATTTCTTTACTAGGGTATTAAAGCATAACTTGATTTTTCCCTCAATGTCGCACTTTCCTTAACAGCATCCAGTGTATTGTGACTCAGTCAGGTTGCTTTCACAGCGTCAGCGTCAGTCAGTCTGAAGCGCTGTCACTGAACGCTACATTTCCTTAAAGTACAGTCTGATATTTTACAGATATTTAACAGCAATCCTGTTTCATGATAACTAATGGATAACGTTGTGTCCTTCAGATAACAATAGTATGCATACGTTTGATTAGTCTGCCTTTGAGCGGTGTTCTCTTTGCCACACAGTCTTTCTTTACGGTACCTCTTCACTGTTGAAAATAAGTGCCTTCCCATTTGACACACAGATATACTGTACACTCACACCAGCGATTACTATCTTTATAATTATTCATAGGATTGTTTAAACGCTTCCTACCTGTTGCCGATTGACACTTAATTGCTTTCAACCTTTTTGCACAATGCGGTATACCCCGGTATATCCTTCTGACATTTAGTGCCCCAGTCCCACCACAAGTAGTCTGTTGAAAATAAAAATGAAAACATTGCTGAACAAAATATCCCACTTCAGATTGCTGTTGAACATCTTTGTACTTCCTGCAAACTGTAGAGAATTTTTTTTTCTTCTTGCGTTCTGTCCTTCTGAAACTCGTTTCTTGGTGCCTGCCTGTGTCCTTTAACCTTTTCAGTTCTAGTTTTGTTTATTTTTTTATTTTTATTATTTATTTTTTTAAGGGGCAGTCCGGTAGAGTACTCAAAACAACCAGTCACAATATCAATGTCTCGTTCTTGTTAGCAGTGCTGTTAAATCCCCATTGCTTACACTTGCCTATATAACGAATGATATTGCAGGAGATTTGCAATGTGTGTTTTATACAGTTATGCTTCTATGCACTAAGGAATTGTATGAGTAGATTTATAGAAAATAATCCTTAGATCCTCAGCTATTGCAGTTACCTTGTCAATTTGTAATTAAACGCTCCCCCTGTTTGCTCCAACATGTCCAGCTTCCCAATGAGACAGACAGAACCCCACATGGCTGATGGAGGCAGCGTGTTTTTAAACAGACCACACCTGTTGTTTTTGTAGATTGCACACCCTTACAACCTTTAACAATATTTATATTTGATAAAAAATACCTCATTATTGCACATTAGGCGAGACAGTAAAATAATATAATAGGTTAATAAAAAGAACAAAAACAAAAACATTGATTTGTTGAAATTTGGATCATAGCTGCTTTGGGCAGAACATCAAATACTGTCATGCAGGTGTGATCAGTTCATCCGGAAAATGCATGAATATTTGTCTTGAAGGATTTGATGGATTACAGTATTTAATGTCTGTGAAAATATAACCAATACTTCATGACTTTATAGTGAGTTGGGGGGGGTGAGAAACACTCTCCAGTGCTTCATGTGGGGGGGGGGAGAAACACTCTCCAGTGCTTCATGTGAGGGGGGGGGTGAGAAACACTCTCCAGTGCTTCATGTGAGGGGGGGGGTGAGAAACACTCTCCAGTGCTTTATGTGAGGGGGGTGGAAACACTCTCCAGTGCTTCATGTGAGGGGGGGTGAGAAACACTCTCCAGTGCTTCATGTGAGGGGGGGGAGGGAGGCTTCCAGGGTTGGGGGAGGGGAGGGGGAGGGGAGGGAGGGGAGGGGAGGGAGGGGGGGGGGTGATAAACACTCTCCAGTGCTTTGAGGGGGTGAGAAAACTCTCCAGTGCTTCATGTGAGGGGGGGGGAAACACTCTCCAGTGCTTCATGTGGGGGGGGGTGAGAAACACTCTCCAGTGCTTCATGTGAGGGGGAGGGGAGGGGGGGGGGGTGAAACACTCTCCAGTGCTTCATGTGAGGGGGGGGGAGAAACACTCTCCAGTGCTTCATGTGGGGGGGTGAGAAACACTCTCCAAGATAAGTGCATTCCAGTGTTTTGCTGAAACACTCCAGTGCTTCATGGGGGGGGTGAGAAACCAGCATTTGCAAAACACTCCAGGTGAGGGGGGTAAAGATTACAGAGCGTAACAAGGGCTGTGAATTTGTGGGTGTTGGTATAAAGCAAGATAAGTGCATTAGTGTTTCATACAGCACCAGCATTTTTGCAGGGAGGGGGGAATTTGGGGGGGGGGGTGATAAACACTCCAGTGCTTAGAAACACTCACCAGTGCTTCATTGAGGGGGGGTGAAACACTCTCCAGTGCTTCATGAGGGAGGGGGGGGGCGTAACAAGGGCTGTGAGGGGGGTGGGTGTTGGTATAAAGCAAGATAAGTGCATTAGTGTTTCATACAGCACCAGCATTTGCAAAGCCTGTAGAGATTACGAGCGTAACAAGGGCTGTGAATTTGTGGGTGTTGGTATAAAGCAAGATAAGTGCATTAGTGTTTCATACAGCACCAGCATTTGCAAAGCCTGTAGAGATTATGAGCGTAACAAGCTTCTAAATGTTTAATTGTCTGAGAGGCAGAACGACAGAAAGCTAATGCTGTTGAAGCATGAACTCATGAATTGCTTGGGATTGTCTTCCAGGTTACAATCCTTCGAGGAAAGGATGGCTACGGATTCACCATCTGCTGTGACTCTCCAGTTAGAGTACAGGCAGTAGACCCAGGTAAGGCATACTTTTCAAAATCTATTGATTTATTTTTTTAATTTATACCGGTACCTAAAAAGTCATTTTTGTAAAACATTAAAAATTTTGAAATGCCATTATAGAAGCTGACCATTGAAATCCATTATCAAGTTGTCTTTCTTGCATTTTACAGTTTAGTTGTGTAATTCTGGTTATATACTTTGGCTGTTGTGTATTTTTTAATATTCTCTTATCAAAGTTACCCACATGGGCAGCCACAAATATATATGAAACTTCACTGATTTTTAAATGAATAAAGAAATAGACTGTGACCCAACTAGTGAGAAACCACTCATGTGCTTACAGTAAGTAATAAACTGCTGCGTTAGTTTGGCATAACTGAAACCAATCTCTCTTCCTGCCAATCTCTCTCCATTCCAATCTCTCTCCATTCCAATCTCTCTTCATGCCAGTCTTTCTTCATGCCAGTCTTTCTTCATGCCAGTCTTTCTTAATAAACTGCTGAGTTAGTTTGGCATCTCTTCTGCCAAAGTCTTTCTTCATGCCAGTCTTTCTTCATGCCAATCTCTCTTCATGCCAGTCTCTCTTCATGCCAATCTCTCTTCATGCCAATCTCTCTTCATGCCACGCTCTCTTCATGCCAAGCTCTCATGCCAATCTCTCTTCATGCCAGGCTCTCTTCATGCCAGGCTCTCTTCATGCCAGTCTCTCTTCATGCCAGTCTCTCTTCATGCCAGTCTCTCTTCATGCCAATCTCTCTTCGTGCCAATCTCTCTTCGTGCCAATCTCTCTTTGTGCCAACCAATCTCTCATCATGCCAAGCTCTCTTCATACCAAGCTCTCATCATGCCAATCTCTCTTCATACTCTCATCCCTGTTGTCATCACAGTTACTCTTCCCTGTTGTCTACAGTTGCTCTCAGTCTTTTCCCCCATTTTAACCGTGGACATGTGAAGTGGCTGCTATGTTTATAATCTGTATATTTATAATGTCTTTTTTGATAATTAACAGCTATTCTACTATTGTAGGAGGTCCAGCTGACCAGGCAGGGTTACAGCAGTTAGATACTGTATTACAACTGAATGGACAACCAGTGGAGCAGTGGAAATGTGTAGAGCTTGCTCACACTATAAGGTACTTTTGGAAGTTGCTTGGCTGTTTTTTGGGGCTGGGCATACTGCATATAGTGATTGTATTTATTGCCCTTATCTCTGGAATTTCACATAACAGATACTTTGTTTCGATACTTGCTGCTCGTCATTTTTCTGTTCCAACAATACGAGAGCAGAGCACCAGCACTGCAGGGTGTACTGTAACACTTCATATTCAAATCCTAATGGTCTGTCAGCCAGTAATATATTTGATATACCAGCACGTAGTATTTAGAGCTCCTGGTGTAGCTACTCTTCCATTTAATACAAGGATATTCAATTAGATAAGCCTGTTTTTCTTTGTTACTTAATCAAGAAAAGGCCTTTGTGATCATGATGTATATTGTGCATTGAGTGGACACGGTGTACATCATATTGCTACACCTAGATCAGTTCATCAGCTGAAATGTGAATATGTACACTTCTTTTTCTCGAGGGTCTGTGATCTCATTTTTCTTTTGAATTATTTATTCTTATTTGAATTGGCTTCCAGAAACAGCCACAGTGAGATCACTGTTTCAGTGTGGAGGACGGTTCCTCAGATCAAGCCAGGTTTTGAAAGCCTGATCCGGCCGTCAAACAAGTGCAACTACAACCCTCGGTCTCCGCCCAGCAAGAGGGAGAAGAACTACAGCAGGCAGCCAGTCCCCTCGGAGCAGAGGCAGAGCTGCCACATACTGTACAATGGGACTGACTACAGCAGGCAGCCAGTCCCCTCAGAGCAGAGGCAGAGCTGCCACATACTGTACAATGGGACTGACTACAGCAGCCAGCCAGTGCCCTCAGAGCAGAGGCAGAGCTGCCACATACTGTACAATGGCACTGACCAAGGCTCTCAGAGCAGAGGCTGGGCCCACTGTACAATGGCACTGACCAAGGCTCTCGTAACGGCTGGGCCCAGCAGGAACAGGGAGAGAGTAAAACAGCCCACACTGTGCAGGGCCCCCGCGTGGCAGCTTCAGGAGACCAGAACTACATCCTGCTAGCCCCAATAAACCCAGGCAGCCAGGTACAGTCTGAGCTTCCTTAATCATTAGCATTCAAGAGCGAGCTTGTCAGTTCTTTCACTCTGTCTTACTGTTCCATTTAATAGCACCTGGGATTCCTAACCGGCTTGATGTGTCTCCTTGGACTACTTTGTTTTCTTGATAGTGACACCTAATTGAAGGTTGCATCTTTAGAAACACATGTGGTGTTTTCTCTCCTTTACTTGCACATTTAGAAGAGCCCATATTTTCATGTGTTGCTCTGTTATCGTGCATCCAACTTTTTACTGATTTTGTTTTCTTATGCCAGGATTCAGACTGTGAGGTTTGTAAGTGATGATTTATTATGATAGCCCTGTTTTTGGATTGATGGCACTGTAGCTGGCTATCTGCACAAGCTTCCTGGAGCTGAGTGAGAGTACAGTCAGGGTTTCAGGCTGTCGCACACACTGGCTCTGGAGCTGAGTGAGAGTACAGTCAGGGTTTCAGGCTGTCACACACACTGGCTCTGGAGCTGAGTGAGAGTACACAGTCAGGGTTTCAGGCTGTCACACACACTGGCTCTGGAGCTGAGTGAGAGTACACAGTCAGGGTTTCAGGCTGTCACACACACTGGCTCTGGAGCTGAGTGAGAGTACAGTCAGGGTTTCAGGCTGTCACACACACTGGCTCTGGAGCTGAGTGAGAGTACAGTCAGGGTTTCAGGCTGTCACACACACTGGCTCTGGAGCTGTGAGAGTACACAGTCAGGGTTTCAGGCTGTCACACACACTGTCTCTGGAGCTGTGTTTTTAGAGGTACAAAGTCAGTATTTTCAGGACAAGAAAAATATCTTGACAAATATGGCTCTGGAGCTGCTTAGGTCTTCAAGCAAAAGAGTAACAGCTATGAATGTGGCATTTAAGAGCTACATTTCACACTGTAACAACGGAAGAAACAGGTTATTGCAACCCACATAAGACTGTTAAACGCTGTTATATACTGTAATCCGTATGTGTGGATATGTATTCTTTCTGCATTTATGTTTGGCATTTAATTACATTACAAAAAAGGGTACACTTAAGTTTAAATCATAAACATGCAGAGTTATAACTTTGAGGTCCCATCCACAATAGCAATGATGATAAACAAACAATGAGTCGGGTAAGATGCATTGTGTTAATTCTCCTGTAAGCTGATATTGAATTGGGATCTGGATTCCCCTTGTATTGAATTGGGATCTGGATTCCCCTTGTATTGTGTTAATTCTGACCCTCTGTTTTGATAATCTGCAGATCCTGCGGCCTGTTTTCCAGGAGAATCGTGGTACTCTTGGTAAGTGTCCGTTTGGAACCACATTAATGAGCAAAATGTAGGGTGCCTGTTGATAAGGTATGTTTACTAAGACTATGTAGGGTCCCTGTTGATAAAGGGTTTGTTTACTAAGACTATGTAGGGTTCCTGTTGGTAAGGTGTGTTTTGTTGATGTCCACTTTAACATTTCTGAAGTGCATAATGTTTTTGTTCCTCATGGCAACACTTTGATTTATTTAATAGGAAGGGTTTATAGAGGGCGTGCTCATGGGGGATTGCAACGAAGATCGACCCTTATTGGATCTACTACAAACATGTCAAAAACACCCGTCCACACTCTGAAGAACTACGCAGATTATCAGAACTGCACCATAGTTCGATCTCATATTCCTCACACCAGCTATGGGACGTACGTGACACTGGCACCAAAGGTTTTAATCTTCCCAATCTCTGTACAGGTAGGGTTCTTGCTGCTTTGGAAAAACAATCTTTCTAAATGTAACCCCCTGTACCTTTTCTTTCAGTGTAACCACCAGCTAAAATACTATGCAGGGTCAATGTTATCAGTTCAGACAGTGCTGACTAACATGTGCACAGTGTGCAACATGCTGTATTGTCTTTATACAACCACAATAAAATGATCTTGATGGTTACAAATTCAAATTATGGGTAATTTGATCAACTGTAGCTTGTGTGATGTCTCTGCAAGGTACAGAAGCCTATAAAGGCCAGCTCCTTTGATTTGTTATGAACAGGTTACATTAAAAATGGTCTACCATCAGGTATCCTGTCACAGCTGTGGGAGGCTGCAGGAGCACCTGTACCAGGGTCTTTCAGTACAACATCAGGTATCCTGTCACAGCTGTGGGAGGCTGCAGGAGCACCTGTACCAGGGTCTTTCTGTACAACATCAGGTATCCTGTCACAGCTGTGGGACGCTGCAGGAGCACCTGTACCAGGGTCTTTCTCTACATCAGGTATCCTGTCACAGCTGTGGGAGGCTGCAGGAGCACCTGTACCACACATCAGGTATCCTGTCACAGCTGTGGGTCGCTGCAGGAGCACCTGTACCAGGGTCTTTTTTGTACAACATCAGGTATCCTGTCACAGCTGTAAATGCTGCAGGAGCACCTGTACCAGGGTCTTTTTGTACAACATCAGGTATCCTGTCACAGCTGTGGGACGCTGCAGGAGCACCTGTACCAGGGTCTTTCTGTACAACATCAGGTATCCTGTCACAGCTGTGGGAGGCTGCAGGAGCACCTGTACCAGGGTCTTTCTCTACAACATCAGGTATCCTGTCACAGCTGTGGGAGGCTGCAGGAGCACCTGTACCAGGGTCTTTCTGTACAACATCAGGTATCCTGTCACAGCTGTGGGATGCTGCAGGAGCACCTGTACCAGGGTCTTTCTCTACATCAGGTATCCTGTCACAGCTGTGGGACGCTGCAGGAGCACCTTCACCAGGGTCTTTCTGTACAACATCAGGTATCCTGTCACAGCTGTGGGACGCTGCAGGAGCACCTTCACCAGGGTCTTTCTGTACAACATCAGGTATCCTGTCACATGCAATAATCGTTCAATAAAGTAGTCTCATGATAATAGCACTGTGCAATAATTTAATTTGTCACTGTAATAACCAATGATCAGCTATACGTTTAGCACATGCTTTACACAAATCCAATGGAATACGCTACTGTATATACGTGGGAGTAAGGGCTGTTCATCATTAAGCTATTTCCTTAAACTTTGTTAACTTTGAATTTTTCACTTTCTTTGAATCTGTTAGTTGATTGCAAAACCTTTTAGACGCCCTAAAAACTTACACTAACCTTTTAAAAAATGATGAGAACAGAAAGAAGTATAAATTCGTCCCTCCAGGATTCCGCGATCGCTGAAAAAATCACGGAATTTGCTCTCTCTTGCAGAATTTTCAATTTCTTTGCCAAACGAAAACTCAAACATTTGCTCCCTTCTATCACTGTACATGTCTCTACAGCGCATACACGCTATCTGTATAGTGAGGAAGGTTTGTATAGTGAGGAGTGTGGAGGGGTTTGTATAGTGAGGAGTGTGGAGGGGTTTGTATAGTGAGGAGTGTGGAGGGGTTTGTATAGTGAGGAGGGTTTGTATAGTGAGGAGTGTGGAGGGGTTTGTATAGTGAGGAGGGTTTGTATAGTGAGGAGGGTTTGTATAGTGAGGAGTGAGGAGGGTTTGTATAGTGAGGAGTGTGGAGGGGTTTGTATGGTGAGGAGGGTTTGTATAGTGAGGAGTGTGGAGGGGTTTGTATAGTGAGGAGTGTGGAGGGGTTTCAGTGCAAGCTTTAGTTCAGCCATGGAGAGATTCCTAAGGCCATCGATGAGCTCTGGAAGCAAATCTAAATTGGCACCGAATATAACGGCACACATGCAAAATGCAAGTCCAGTATTTCCAATAACTCACCGTGACAACGACCACGGATAGACAAACAGTGGCTACTGAAGAACGAAATGAGGCAAGATTATTATTATTATTATTATTATTATTATTATTATTATTATTATTATTATTATTATTTTACTAAAGGATTTCATAGTTTTGTCAGTTCAAAGCGAAGCGTTGCTCTGTTACTCCTATGTGAAAGGTCAGAGAAAAACAATTAAGACCTTGCTTGTACTCCCTATTCTGCAGGTCCTGAAAGATGTCATTCTAATTACAGAAAGGAAGGGGACGGTGAACTATATTAGATGTTATCCGATTACTTGGGATAACTGAACTTTTTCGTTACTTTCCTGTTTGTTTTGTGGTTTGTGACGGCAGCACTTTCACATTGTGGCCTGAGTCAAAGAAACAAAAAAGCTAGTTTATCAGCGAATCTGTGATTTCTGTGGGGACTAATAAAGAAAGCCATTAGGGTCAAACATTTAGCACTACATTTAGGGCTACAACTGAATAAAAGGCAAACCCAGTAGAGCTCTGTTAAAAACGTGTGCAGCAGCGTTTGCGTTCGTGGTCTTACTTCCTGTTGATTTTGCAAATCTCAACCCACTGATGCAAATACAACAAAGTTGTACCCATTAGCTGAAGTCCAGAGACAGGAAGTGGCTTGCACTCCTGACAGTATCTTGCAGCTGCTCTGTTTGTAGCCCCCTCATGAAGACAACAGAGGCATCGTGTCAGGCTGCAAACATTTCATACCCACTTGATTGTGCCAGTTGAGAGGTCCATATTTTAGCTTGTGGATTTTTTTTTTTTTTTTAAGTATGGACATGCAAGTTAAACTGTCGCTGGTATGAAAAAGAGTATTTATTAATCTGAGTGAATTCCTATTATGGGTTAAGTTTATTTATTTATTTTATTATTTTATTTAAATGTTTATTTTTTTTGTTACAGCCTCTGGATCTGTGTAATCCTACAAGGTCTCTTGTCTTATCTGAAGAGATGATTTTGCATGAAAGCAAGCATCAATCTATCAAGGTAAGAGAAAACATACAAAATAATTTGCCAATGACGATAGGAAGTAGAACACACTTTGGGAATAACACCCTTGCAGAATTGCCTGGTGTAGACTGCATTTAAATGTGTAAATGTGGGGGGAGAATCTGTAGACAATGCCCTCCTCAAATGAAACTGCCGCTCCAAACTTAGAAATATACATGGCAATATGGCAGTGTGCAACACGTGCCTCCTTTGATGGTGTTAAACTATAGTTTAGTGAGAGTTGTATCTCTTGATAAAGCCTGGCCTAATGACTTTCCTGTTTGACAGAGCTAGTGGTTGTTCTTCTTTTGGAACCCAGATTCTATGCTGTCTGTGGGTTAGGAGCTGGAAATGACAGTCTAGACTTTAGATGAGGTGAATCCACATGGATCTCCTGGTGAGGGTAGGGCACTGTTCTGGAAATGACAGTCTAGACTTTAGCTGAAGTGAATCCACATAGATCTCCTGGTGAGGGTAGGGCACTGTTCTGGAAATGACAGTCTAGACTTTAGATGAGGTGAATCCACATGGATCTCCTGGTGAGGGTAGGGCACTGTTCTGGAAATGACAGTCTAGACTTTATTAAAGATACAGATCTCCTGGTGAGGGTAGGCCATGTGCCATGACTTTAGATGAGGTTCCATATTGAATAGAATAGGGCACTGTTCTGGAAATGACAGTCTAGACTTTAGATGAAGTGAATCCACATAGATCTCCTGGTAAGGGTAGGGCACTGTTCTGAGCCACGTGGGTTACCTACAACTAATAATCTCTTTCTCTGTATCTGTCTGTCTTTTCTCTCTCCCCGCTTATTAAAGATACAGAGCATAGGGAGTCTGCCATGTGCCAAGCTATTGTTGCATATTGAATAGAATGAAAGTGTCAGTGTTTTAATGTAGTGCTTCTATTAACTGTTACTGCTTAGAAACGTAGTTTTAGATGGTGAAGTTTCTGCATTAAGAAGGAAGTGGTACTAACATAGCAAAGCATTAAATGACAGTCCGATCTTTAACCATAGTGTTGCACAGCACTAGCTAAACATTCATGTTGACACGACAGCAGTATGCGCAATGTATCTTGGATAATTTGTAACAAGGATCTCTAATTTCTCACTAATTAAGAAGGGTTTCCACGGTCCCAGGGTGTGTGTTTATGTGAAACAAAGGACTAGTCTGATTTTAAACTAAAATATGCCAGGAATGGCATAAGAAAAAAGACATAATGGCATAAGAAAAATAACTAGAAAGATTTTGTAATTTTGTAATTACTGTACCTTTTTCATCTGAATTCTTCTGTAATTATTACAATGCTGAAGTTATTGACTGTTTTGACAGACAAGTGATACTGTATTAAATCTGTAGTGGAAAGTTTTTAATTTTTATTTAAGTTTTGTAAAAACAATGGTATTGTCTGAAAGAAAACGTTAATGGTAAGAAGTAGTCGTTCTGTGGAAATGTGGCAGGCACAACAATACCTTGCATTGCTGTGGTTTTAGGTGTCAAGCTGTTTCCTTCCTTAACCCTGTATACTGTGGTGCTCTGACTTCAAAGGAACTGCAGCTTTTCATTTCAGGTCTTTGAGAAATAATCTGACAGAAAATAATTGAGATATTATTTGTCTTGCACTCAACAGCTCCAGTACATTGAATAAAGTTTCTGACTATAAGCAAAACGCATGAATGACACATCGATGCATTTCAAATCAGGCCCATTTTTCTTTTGGGTGTCAGTGTATTTCTCTTGAAGATTACATTTCTAAATTACAACTACAGTTCTTGTCCACTAGCATTTATTTCTTCACTACACTGCAGTCTACACCACAAAGGTGTCCACGGTAAGTGGTTAAAGATATTACCCGGCATCATGGTGGGTCTCACAGAGCTGCGGGTTCATGAGATTCAGAACTCTGGGTCAAGTTTACAGCGTGCGCTTCCTTTGTAGTTTTCCATATACTTAACGAAAAACTGACACAGGCGAATGTAATTCAATATGTTAACGTAACGTTATTCAGCAGGTTTCATTCCAGCCTCTGCTCACTCATGATTGGACACCTGCATAACAATGGGCGGATCTTTTTCTCCCATTGGTTAAAACTACTGAAGACCTTCAACTTTATATGTCCTGCCTCTGCTCGCTTATGATTGGACTGCCGCGGAAAAAAAAAATCAAAATATTATATTGGTTGATTTTATTTTATATAAAAAAAATAATTCTGCACAATTTTAAATTGTAATTTTTTTATTAATCTGCGATCAACTCTATAGATGATTAATTGGTCCGATTAATCTGTTAGTCGGGGCAACCCTAGTTCATAAGTATGAACGTGACTAATATGTTTTTCATATTGTACTCCTTTCTACGTCATCACATTCTTCAGTGTGCAGTCAGTGACACTTCATTTCAACAGCCGCCAACGATATGTATCATCAATTACAACAAGCACTGTAAACGGACAGTAATAGGCTGCATTCAAAACAAAGATATGGACAATTAGAAAAAAATGAGTTTTTTGCTGTTAAATACATCAAACTTTTGAAGTAAATTTCACTTTTACCCAAGGCCTCTTGAACCAAACTGCAACATTGGCAAATTATGACAGTATGTAATTATTATGAAAATTGCTATTTTCTGAGCCAAGTGTCATGCATCATGTGCAAAATGAAAAGTAAAGGCCATTGCACACACTGAGTCGAATCATGCATTCCATTGTAACGTGCTTCTAAAAAACCATCATGTGCGTTCCCTATTGCACCTTGCACAGTGAGTCTGTGATTGTCGGTCGACGGTGATGCGTCAATTTTGGAATCGAAACACGTTCGATTTAAACCGATTTGATGTGCGTTTAAAAAATACAATGAAAAAAGACTGGGAAGACACGTGGATTCTTGCAGTTCCCTGAACAAAATGGAAAATCTAACTGTGTCGCCAAACAAAAATTACTTTATGATAAATCCAACAAAGATTACAAAGACTTTGAGAAAAAGAAACATATGGAAAGACTTTGCCGTGGACTTAGGCGTGAATGATATGTGTTACAGGAGGCTGTGTGGTTCAGTGGTTAAAGAAACGGGCTTGTAACCAGGAGGTCCCCAGTTCAAATCCCACCTCAGCCACTGACTCATTGTGTGACCCTGAGCAAGTCACTTAACCTCCTTGTGCTCCGTCTTTGGGGTGAGACGTAGTTGTAAGTGACTCTGCAGCTGATGCAGACACCCTAGTCTCTGTAAGTCACCTTGGATAAAGGTGTCTGCTAAATAAACAAATAATAAATAATAATAAAACATGAAAGTATGAACTGATAGCATACATAAACATATGGAACAGTATAGGTTAGCAATACTAACCTGGAAACATATCAGAGGAAGTGTGACAGGGCAAGAGCGGTTAAACAGTCACAGTACATGAAATGAGGTTATGGCTCCACACACAAGCATAGAAGGTCATTGTTTTATTTCAAGTTTTTTGTTCATAGTTAGAAGAATTAAAGAAACAATTTGTTATTAAAACCTGAAGCTAGGCATTTACTACAAATATCAGAGAAAGACGATATTGATCTAGTGTGCAATGGATTGTCAGCGGCTTCGGATGACGGAAGGGATCCAGCGGGTAAATCCCTTAAGAGCACAGCCAGCACAGATATTCTGCTCTGGGACAGCATTCGGAAGGGTAAAGCTGAAGAGATTTTGGAAGCTGTGTCAAATAAATGATATTAATATCTCTGGATATTTTATAAATGAATGAAGCTTACACCATACGGATGGGGATGCGTATTTCAATTATCTGTTTGCTTTCAGCCCACACAATTGTTAGGCTGCTAAATCACTGTATCAAACAATTCTGATTTTAAATCAAAGGGCACACCCAATTACATTTGTTTTAAACTAAAAAAAAGCCATATTTTGTGTTCATGCCCTGTAATAACTGCAGGTTACCAGTAATGCGAATGGCTCTCATTGCAGAATCTTTGTGTGCATTATTTGTGATTCAAAATGCACTGCTATTGCAGTGGGGCAGCTGCAGGATTGTTTTGATTGTGTGCTGTATAATAATAGAACAGGTTTAAATAAATCAGCAGGAATCACCTGTAGCTGAAAACTGTGTCTGAGTCTTTTCCACTGTATTCAAGAAAAAGTGCATGCAATAGAGACATGTGATATTCAATGATCTGCCACTCCAAGCAACAGCAGCCTGCTTTCTTCCACATAAACAAAAAACAGCAAGTAGATTTTTAAAAAGGACAAGTACATTTTTCTAGCATTTTATTTTAGACTAGTGTAAAAAATAAAATGATATTAATATCTCTGGATATTTTATAAAAATGAAATGAAGAATCAACAACAATACAAGATGGGGATTGGATATTTCAAACTTTTTAACAAATCTAAAAAACTTTGCTTTCAGCCAGCAAACATAAGTTCAGTGAGGATCTCTGAATGATCCAATGTTGACCTAAATGACTAATGATGTTAGAATCCACCTGTATCAAACAATTCTGATTTTAAATCAAAGAACAAGGCACACCAGGCAATTACATTTGTTTTAAACTACAAAAAACAACTTTAAACAAAAAAAGCAAGTATTGAAATATGGCAAATCTACCAAGACCTGGCGTCCCTTAAACTTTCACCATGACCCTGTAATAACTGCAGGTTACCTGTCCAAGGACAACAATGGCTCTCATTGCCATGTGTCTTTATGGGGCTGTGGAAGAAAGTGATATGTCAGATGATGAACTTTTTGCAACAATGGTTATGTTTGGCGTAAAAGCAACACAGCTCATCACCCTGCACACCATCCCCACTGTCAAACATGGTGGTGGCAGCATCATGGATTGTTTTGATTTGTGCTGTATAATAAGGGAACAGGTTTAAATAAATCAGCAGGAATCACCTGAAAACCTGTAAACTGTGTGAGACTGGGAGTCTTTTCAACTGTATTCAAAAAAAAGAATGGTTCAAAAAAAAACAAACCCAATGCAATAGAGCCATGTGTACCCAGTGCCAATGATGCTGCCACTCCAAGCAACAGCAGTCTGCTTTCTTCCACATAAAAAAAAAAAAAAAAAACAGCAAGCACGCCCAATTTTTAGTTTTTTTAAAAAAGGACAATTTACATTTTTCTACTTGTTGTTGATTTTTATTTTATCCCTTGGACTAGTAGTTTAAAATAGTAGTAATAGTAATAATAATAATAATAATAATAATAATAATAGTAATAGTAATAATAATTCCACACCCCTGATAGAGCTGTGAACAGAAACTCTGATCTAAACAGACATTGATGAGATTATGAACTGAAATGCTGCAGTATTGATTTTGAATAATTGATACAGTCATATTACTATATCAGCAGGACAGTACACTTACTTTCAAGTTGAAGTATCAGTCTGGTTCAGTTTAGCCTTGCTGACAGGAATGTGCTGGTTTTGCTTTTCTTTTCCCATGTTAAAACATATTTAGCTTCCTATTCTGATCCCCATCACCTCTATTCAAGCCAAAGCTGCATGATATGCAGTATGATGTGGCGTGTCCTCCTGTAGGTTGGGCAGCACAGGAACTAGTGAAACTAGCAAGAGGTTAGAACACAAGCCTAGGACGCCAGTGGAATGCCATTGTAATCATCCCTGCAGAAACTGTGAATCTGTGTGTTGATTTTCACCATTGTAATATAACCTCTGTGCAATCTCAGTGTGTCGCACATTGCTGTCTTCATCAGTGCACCAATCACTGTATTATAGTGCTGTGCATTTTCCAGTATGCTGGTTCATGTGTGGAATATACAGACTATGAAAAGAAATAATCTGGATCACTACGCTCATAAATAACCGGTTTGACAAGTTGACCCTCGAACCCTTCCCTTCTCATCCCTAGTTAATTCCCTGAAGTAAAAGTCCTGTTTCCCAGGGCTTGTTTTCTGAATACATGTACAGGAGGAATATTCAAGACATGCACAAAATCATTTAACAGAATGGTGAAGCAACTCACCAGAATGGGAAACACCGGATTGCTGAGTGACTTGTGTCTGATTCAGGTTTTTTTCGAACAAATTCCAACTTTTTGTATCGAGTGAAACAGCGGTGCATTTCGCCATTTATTTACATGCCATTTTATAGTGATGAGGTTCACTCGTGTAAATCAGAATACAAAACGATCCAATGAACCAATCGCTGTGTCTCAAGACACTCTCACGAGTCACTTTTAAAAGATTGAATAAACCATTTCAATTGAAGTTTGATAATGATGAGTTCTCAGGTTACACAACAGTACAGTATCAGTTGTGAACGAATCGCTAGCGGTGCCAAAGAGGTGTTCTTTAAGTGAAGTTCCTGTTCCTTTAGACAGAGCATTGACAATGGGGAAAAATCTGTTTCACCACAAGGGTGTTCTCTTAGGTGAAGTGTTCTCTTAGGAGGTGTTCCTGTATGTGGAGTCTGCTGTAGCAGTATATTTGTGTTTTATCCCGTAACATGTGTTTAACGTGTGTGAGTGCGAGAGTGTGTGTGTGTCACACTAAGGGCATTATTATTGAATATATGGATCTATGTCACACTTACTAGAAGCACTTATTCAATTGGGATGAAACCTGATTGGTATAGATGAGCGATTAATAGAAAATACAGTTAATTTCGATTTATTAATTAAACACTGAAACCGTCTTTAAACGATTAATAAACTGCACAATTCCAATCGATTATTATTCTATAAAACTTCACGTCTTCTTTATGGTCACTCATCATAAAAGTTACTTCCTCATCCCAGCCACTTTGGATTCCAGCTGTTCGTGTCAGGCAATCACTGAAGCTGCTCTCACTCTGGGATCTGTAGTCAAGGGAACCGCGAGACCCGCCTTGCTGTTTCCCATAATGCAAAACAAAACGCGTCACAAACAAAACCATACAGGGACCGTAGCGTAGCATTAGAACTCTTCGTTATAAATACTTGTCAGAGAAAGAAGTTCATAAATACAAACTATTTTTATTTTATTTACACATTTATCAATGACGTTTCGTTCCACAAGAGAAAAGCGGCGGGTATTTAATGATATAAATATAAGGTCAGTCCACGTCCGATCAGTCCCCCTCACAACAGAAGGTTCATGGATGTTCATAAATATGTATTTATAAGTGAGCTCCCCAGAGTTCTTGTATTGTTTTACTGGGACTTTTACTTGTATATATCTGTTATTGTTGACTCGGTTTCTCATTTTAGTTTAGTCACCGAGGCAGGTTAAGAAATTACATTTTTTTTAAATAATAAACAAAAATGTTTCAAATTACTAGTTCTTGCATTCATTTAGTAATTATTAAATGAAACATAATACTAGAAAGAATGGCAACATTAATTGTAATTATTAATTATTAAATTATTTTTATAATACTTTGTTTCAGGTCGACATTCTTTCTTGTATTATGTTATATTTAATGAGTTAATAACATTCCAGCCATGTATTACTATTTTCTGTTATGCAGCATTATCAACCCCAGAGAGTTAGGGATTCAAAAGAGTTTAAGAGAAGATTTCAGACAGATGAGAGCAAGAGAGTGCGTTGTCAGATTGTGTGTGCTTTTCTTCTTTATTTAAAAATGGTTTCTGTGAAGGGGTGTTCATATATTGGTTATGCTGCTTTAGTAGTGGCTTCAGTATAATGCATACTGTATGTTTTGTAGGTTGAAAGTGCTGTTCAAAAAAGTTATTGAAGTTTTATTGTAGTTTTTAATTTGAAATAAAAATAAAAACATTTAATCAGGAACCTTTTTGTGACTTTTTTCCCCAAAGAATGATGTTATTAGAATAATCGATAATCAGGATTATTTTCAAATATCAATAGACTTGTAAAAGTGATAATCACTCATCACTACTGATTGGTACATTCTTTTAGTTCTTGAAAGTCTGTATATGAACCTTGCATTTGGACATTTCCAGCTGTGGCAGTGGGTGTATGTCCCTGATGTGTGTTTGCATTTTGTTTGCAGGTGACTGTTTTCATCTACACTGATCTGATGCTGCTCACCACAGAAGATGAGCTGGGCCGGTGCAACGTGCTGCAGAACCCTCTCTTCCTTCAGCACCTGAAGCTGCAGGAGGGTGAGTGCATGAGCTCTTCAGTGTTTAATACAGTGTGTCTCAGAGAGCACCAAGGGGTTAAGAACATAAAGTTTACAAACGAGAGGAGGCCATTCAGCCCATCTTGCTCGTTTGGTTGTTAGTACAGTCTGTTATTGATCCCAGAATCTCATCAAGCAGTTTTCTTGAAGGATCCCGTTTGGTGTCAGCTTCAACAACATTACTGGGGAGTTGGTTCCAGACCCTCACAATTCTCTGTGTAAAAAAGTGCCTCCTATTTTCTGTTCTGAATGCCCCTTTATCTAATCTCCATTTATGACCCCTGGTCCTTTTTTCTTTTTTCAAGTCAAAAAGTCCCCTGGGTCAACATTGTCAATACCTTTTAGGATTTTGAATGTTTGAATCAGATCGCCGCGTAGTCTTCTTTGTTCAAGACTGAATAGATTCAATTCTTTTAGCCTGTCTGCATATGACATGCCTTTTAAACCCGGGATAATTCTGGTTGCTCTTCTTTGCACTCTTTCTAGAGCAGCAATATCCTTTTTGTAACGAGGTGACCAGAACTAAACACAATATTCTAAATGAGGTCTTACTAATGCATTGTAAAGTTTTAACATTACTTCCCTTGATTTAAATTCAACACTTTTCACAATATATCCAAGCATCTTGTTAGTCTTTTTTATAGCTTCCCCACATTGTCTAGATGAAGACATTTCTGAGTCAACATAAACTCCTAGGTCTTTTTCATAGTTCCCTTCTTCAATTTCAGTATCTCCCATATGATATTTATAATGCACATTTTTATTGCGTGCGTGCAGTACCTTATACTTTTCTCTATTAAATGTCATTTGCCATGTGTCTGCCCAGTTCTGAATGCTGTCTAGATCATTTTGAATGACCTTTCCTGCTGCAACAGTGTTTGCCACTCTTCCTATTTTTGTGTCGTTTGCAAATTTAACAAGTTTGCTTACTATAATCTAAATCATTAATGTAGATTAGGAATAGCAGAGGACCTAATACTGATCCCTGTGGTACACCACTGGTTACCTCGCTCCATTTTGAGGTTTCTCCTCTAATCAGTACTTTCTGTTTTCTACATGTTAACCACTCCCTAATCCATGTGCATGCGTTTCCTTGAATCCCAACTGCGTTCAGTTTGAGGATTAATCTTTTATGCGGGACTTTGTCAAAAGCTTTCTGAAAATCTAAATAAACCATATCATATGCTTTGCAATTATCCATTGTCGATGTTGCATCCTCAAAAAAATCAAGCAGGTTAGTTTGACACGATCTCCCTTTCCTAAAACCATGCTGACTGTCTCCCAGGATATTGTTACCATATAGGTCATTTTCCATTTTGGATCTTATTATAGTTTCCATAAGTTTACATATAATAGAAGTCAGGCTTATTGGTCTGTAGTTACCTGGTTTGCTTTTGTCTCCCTTTTTGTGGATCGGTATTACGTTTGCAATTTTCCAGTCTGTCGGTACAACCCCTGTGTCAAGAGACTGTTGCATGATCTTGGTTAAGGTTTGTAAATAACTGCTTTCATTTCTGCAAGTACTATTGGGAGGATCTCATCCGGCCCAGGGGATTTGTTTATTTTAAGAGCTCCTAGTCCCTTTAACACTTCTGCCTCTGTTATGCTAAAGTTATTTAAAACTGGATAGGAACAGGTGGACATGTGGGGCATGTTGTCCGTGTCCTCCTTTGTAAAAACTTGTGAAAAGTAATCATTTAATATATTTGTTTTTTTTTTTTTGGATCTATGATTTTGCCATTTGTGTCTCTTAGACATTTAACCTCCTCTTGAATGTTCTCTTGCTGTTATAATATTGGAAAAACATTTTGGAATTGGTTTTAGCCCCTTTAGCAATGTTCATTTCTATCTCTCTCTTGGCCTTTCTAACCTACTTTTTACCTTGCGTTTGCAGTTCCAAGTACTCTCTTTGTACTTTTGTTTTTGGTCCCTTTTAAATGCTCTGTAAAGTGCCTTTTTTCGCTGAATATATATATATATATATATATATATATATATATATATATATATATATATAAAAATTGATCTATTAAGCCATTTTGTTTTAGATTTGTCTATTTTTGGGATGTAATTGTTTGCACCTCTAGTACTACTACAGCCATCCTATTTCTGTGGATGTTTTCTCTATTTTACTCCAATCTACTTCTGTTAGTCTCTGTTTCATACCTTCATAGTTTGCTTTTCTAAAATTGTAAACCTTAGCTTTAGTCATTACTTTGGGGGTTTTAAAAATCACTTCAAATGAGACCATGTTGTGGTCTAGGTTGCCAATGGTTCTCTGACCTCTGTTTTAGTTATTCTGTCTTCATTATTTGAAAAGACTAAATCAAGCCATGCCTCCCCTCTAGTCGGTGCCTTTGACAAATAGTCCCTTTAGGAAGCAGTCATTTGTCATTTCCACCATTTCAATTTCATTTAAAACTAGATTTTCCCATTTTATATGGGGGTTGAAATCCCGCATTAGTATGGCTTCTCCTTTGCTACACGCATTTCTAATGTGATTTTATAACAGATTGTTTTTCCACAGCATGTCTCTGTTTTATACAGATTTTATAACAGATTGTTCTTCCACAGCATGTCTCTGTTCTTCCACAGCATGGCTCTGTTTTTCCACAGCATGGCTCTGTTTTTTCTACTTGCATTCCTTTCTCCCAAAGGCCTGCCTGTGCCTTTAATCAGATGCTGTCTCTTTCCCTGACACGGTGTCTTGCGTTTCCTACCAGCAGCCTATTGTTCCTATCTTAGTGAAAGTGGATAGATAATGTAACCTTGCTGCAGCTCCCAGGATACTTGCAGGCATGCAGAGGGATTGATGCTAAAGCTGAGTTTACAGAATACTTACGCACTTTGTACTCTCAGATGCTATTTTTATTTGAATGTAATTTCCCATTTTTTATTTCATTGTGCAGATTCCTCCGAGGATCTGAAGTTTTACCTCATCCACGTCACAGAGGTAAGTTCATGAGCTCTTTGATATTGGCTTTAAGCTCTGGACACTGTGCTCTTTCATTGTCTAGGTTAAGTTTGTACATGACGTTGTGGCAGTCCTCTGCTCCTTGCTGCCAGAGGCTCGTATCTGAAACCACTTAGGACTTTATATTTGCAAGGCTGCCAGGTTATAAACGCTGCATGCTAAACGTGTTGGTGATAATGACCTTTTCCTGGAGACCTAGTAGGGCTGCCATATTGAGGTCATGTATTTGAGTTTAGATGGAACAATATATTAAAACAATTTTCTTGTGCTTTTCAAATTATTTCCACAAATTAAATTGTTGAAAATGATAAACACAATTAGTTCTGATCCAGAAGAGAGTGAATCTACTTTAATGCAGTCAGTTTGATTATTTCATCATTCAGTAAACAGCAGTATGATTGTGACCCTGGGGATACTGTGTTGCCTAGAAGTCTTTCTGGTTCTGTCATGTGGCCTTTTTTCACTCCCCGTCCCTAGATGGCACAGTAATATGTGGGTTTAAACTGTTTCCAGAATGTGTGGAGTTTTCACTGGTGTTCGCAACATGAAATGGAAACCTTTAGGCTCTGAACTGTAAACTCTTCACTCTAGCAATTCAATCCACCAAAAGGGTCCTTGTTCAGTATGTGTAAGCAAGGATCTTAGAGGCTGAAAGAGCTGAAAACCCTTGATGGCATTGGAAAGTAAAAGCAGCCTGCTAGGGAAAAGAGCGTTGCATAAGAGTTCTTCTGCAACGGCAAACACAGGCCTGAACTTGTCAGTATTCCCTCGCACACAGACTCACTGGAACAAGCTGCCAAGGAAATGTGTGAATTGCATTTTTATTGGGGATCTTTGAACAGAAATGTGTGGCCCTGATATCTGCCAGTGGGTTCCATTTAAGCAGATGTGTTAAAAGCTCATACTCATACATTTCTTTATCTAAAAAGCTTGCTACCTGACATATAAACTTCAAACTGGTAATGAATTTGTTTGCCAGTCATCTTAATGCAAGGCAGTTTAGCTATAGCTAAATGTGTACAGAGCTGCAAGAGATCCGGTTCAGTGTTCAGTGTACTCTTTTATTACTTGAACTGGTTGTCAACATGTATGACATGCCTTCACCTATAACCTAAGATATTCGGTTCCAATAGAAAACTAGACCCCTGTTTTGATGGAAAGACTCTGTCAGTGTGAAAACATTTGTCTAATTTTATTGTTGAGTTTCTTTTTTAATTCTGCATTGTATGGGACAGTATTTCCGGGGTTTCTAATATTGAGAGTTACTCTTTCCTCAAAGTTCCCCAGTCATTAGGCAACCTCCCATACCCAGAAAACCTTGTCATTGAAAATTAGGAAAGGCTGCGTTTATCCTATTCATCCTCCATCCACGCCAATAGGAATTTATTAGCATGCAGGGCATTCTAGACACAAGTATGGGCAATCTAGGAAGCTTTTTGTGCATGAAAAGCTGCATACAAATGCATAATTGAGAGTTTAAGCTCTCCCGGTTTATCCCGTGCACCCCTTAATTTCATCTACACTTACAGTATAGGAACATTCTTCAGCTTTTTACAGTAGAAGGAATGTGGACTGAGAAACCAAGACTGCATTGTTCCAGCATTAGGGCTCAATGTCTTTTGGTAATTTAGAAGCTAGACCAGTAAGGTGAGTGGCATGTTCACGTTTTCTAATGACAATGACAACTTCTACATTATGCGGAACAATTTGATCTGCACATGCCTGCCTTTTAGACACTGCAGAGTCTGTAGTTTGTGACTTCATAGTCAGTCACTATGTGTAGCCTCTATCCAATTGCTTAAAAAAGGTGCTTTGTGACATTCCCAAAATTCACTTACTGCTGCTCTGTAGAGAAAAGCGCTCTGTGCTATCAGTGGTATATATTGAAAAGCAGTCTGTGCTATCAGTGGTATATATTGAAAAGCAGTCTGTGCTATCAGTGGTATGTATATATTGAACACTCTGTGCTATCAGTGGTATATATTGAAAAGCAGTCTGTGCTATCAGTGGTATATATTGAAAAAAGTGGTATCTATATTGAAAACAAGTCTGTGCTATCAGTGGTATATATTGAAAACATCTGGTATATATTGCTGTGCTATCAGTGGTATATATATTGCTATCAAAAGTCTGTGTCAGTGGTAATATTGAAAAGCAGTCTGTGCTATCAATGTATATATTGAAAAGCACTCTGTGCTATCAGTGGTATATATTGAAAAGCAGTCTGTGCTATCAGTGGTATATATTGAAAAGCAGTCTGTGCTATCAGTGGTATATATTGAAAAGCAGTCTGTGCTATCAGTGGTATGTATATATTGAAAAGCACTCTGTGCTATCAGTGGTATATATTGAAAAAACTGGTAATGTATTTGTTTGCCCTGTGCTATCATATATATTGAAAAGCGCTCTAGCTATCAGTGGTATAATGTGTAAAAGCAGTCTGTGCTATCAGTGATATGTTCAGTGTTAAAGTGTACTCTGTTTTTTATATTGAACTGTTATCAGTGGTATATATTGAAAAGCACTCTCACCTATAGTGGTATATATGAAAAGCACTCTCTGCTATCAGTGGTATATATTGAAAAGCACTCTGTGCTATCAGTGGTATGTATATATTGAAAAGCACTCTGTGCTATGGTATATATTGAAAAGCACTTCTGCTATCAGTGGTATATATTGAAAAGCACTCTGTGCTATCAGTGGTATATATTGAAAAGCACTCTGCTATCAGTGGTATATATTGAAAAGCACTCTGTGCTATCAGTGGTATATTTGAAAAACTCTCTGCTATCAGTGGTATATATCTGCTCTGTGCTATCAGTGGTATATATTGGGTTTCTATCAGTGGTATATATTGAAAAGCAGTCTGTGCTATCAAAGTGCTATCAGTGGTATATATTGAAAAACCTCTATCAGTGGTATATATTGAAAACCTCTGTGCTATTGGTATAAATTGAAAAACTCTCTGCTATCAGTGGTATATATTCCTCCATCCATCAGTGGTAAAAGCGCTCTGTGCTATCAGTGGATATTTATTAGCATGCAGGGCAGTGGTATATATTTCTAGACACAAGTATGGGCTATCTAGGTGGTATATTTGAATGAAAAGTCTGTGCAAAGTGGTATATATTGAGAGTTGTGCTATCAGTGGTTTATATTGCACTCTGTGCTATCAGTGGTATTTTTGAAAACACTCTGTGCTATCAGTATCTTTTGTGGTATATATTGAAAAGCAGTTATTGTGGGGTCAATGTCTTTCTATCATATATTGAAAAGCAGTCTTTCAGTGGTATATATTGGAAAGCACTCTCTGCTATCAGTGGTATATATTCAGTGTTCAGTGGTATATAGGGAAAATGTCTGTGCTATCAGTGGTATATATTGAAAAAGTACTCTGTGCTATCAGTGTATATATTTTCTAATGACAATGACAGCGGTCTCTACTATTATCAGTGGAACAATTATATATTGAAATGCCTGCCTGTTTAGACATCAGTGGTATATATTGAAAAGCAGTCTGTGTCACTATGTGTGGTATATATTGAAAATCAGTCTGTGCTATAAAGTGGTATATATTGAAATTCCCAAAATGCTATCAGTGAAATATTGAAAAAGGCTGGGATATCAGTGGTTTGATAAATATTGGAGCTCTGTGCTATCAGTGGTATATATTGCCTGGATTTGCTATCAGTGGTATATATTGAAAAGCGCTCTGTGCTATCAGTGGTATATATTGAAAAGCACTCTGTGCTATCAGTGGTATATATTGAAAAGCGCTCTGTGCTATCAGTGGTATGTATACATTGTTTCTTGCTCTTTGTATTTTCAGTTTGCTCTCACTGTGGAGTTGCTTTCCTGTCTTTTTTTTTTTAATCTGGACTAAAAGCATTTTGTTGAGCTTGCTACCTTTTGAAGTATTTATTTATTTATTTATTTATTTTTTTGTAAAGAGCTTTGACGGCTTTGGCAGTAAAAAGCTAAATCTATGTAAGAAGGCTGTTGTGTTGTACCTAACGAGCCAGTGATCCGAGTGCCCTCCTCCTGTGTACAGTGACGTTCTCCTGGGTGTGGGTGTGTTGTTGTGGAATGAACTGTGGGTTTTGATTCGCATTTTTACTTAAGACTACGGCTGTCAATAAATATTATGAGCATGATTAATCAAAAACATTTCTAATTGGTTCTGATACTTACAGTAATTGCTAGTCAGTTTAACCATGAGGATCTGATGGATCTGACTTAAAATGAGAGCTTCAGGACCACTTGCCAAAATGGAATAAAACTGGATATTGGTGAAAGAACTGTGTTTCATAATACTAAACTATGGGTTCCCTATGTGCATCTCTTAGACAGTCTGCCCAGCGTTTAAAGCCCCAGACATTCAGCTTTCTTTACGATGTTTTACAGGAACAGTGTGTGCTGTAGATATCCAGAGATTCAAAGGCTAAGTTTTCAGCTGACCGGGTTTGATGTAGTAGCCAAACAGAGCAGAGTAGTTTAGAGGAGAGTCATGAGAAGAATTTTTATAAGCAGCATTGAGGAGACTTCTAAAAATAAACCAAGATATTTTATAAGCAGCATTGAGGAGACTTCTAAAAAAAATAAACCAAGATATTTTATAAGCAGTATTGAGGAGACTTCTAAAAATAAAGCTATTTTTATTTATATATATATATATATATATTAAAATTTCAAAACTGAGTGTTTCATTTATGGATAAAGTATTTATGAGAATTGCAATTTCAAATTACACTAGCTGACACTATTCACTATTTATCCATCTATTCACTGGAAATCTGAACATTTTTTATTCTTGCCATAACATATTCCACTCAGGTCTTTTTTTTTTTCTCTTAACAAGCATTACACAAGGAGCAGTTGAACTGAAGTCCAAGTTGCTTTTGCTTCATGTGTCACAGGGCTCTGTTGCTGCTTGTCCTCTCTCACTGAGAGGAAATCAAAGGGTTGCAACATGTGTCCAAGGTGATGTAATGACCAGCACAGCAGCAAAGCCATAATGTGGAGATCTGTAACATAAGAACATAAGAAAGTTTACAAACGAGAGGAGGCCATTCAGCCCATCTTGCTCGTTTGGTTGTTAGTAGCTTATCCTTCTGTTATAGTCATGTCAGCCAGGAAACAACCCTGCTTAATTCCCATTGGCTCTTTTATGCCACCGTTCAAGGAACGGTTGTGCTGAGATTGAATTTATAGAGAGCTAGCAAATGAAATCCATGTGTAAATAACATTTTTCTGCAGCCTTTCAGAAGTTAGAAATTAATTTTATATCACAGAGAATGAGGCGATTCTTGATCTTTTTAGTTTCCCCACAATGTGAGTATATACAGTACTCAGTGTGCAGAACTGTATGCAAATCTGCATGTGTGGGATGCTCTGGAAACTTGCTTTCCATCAGTAGCCCTGGACCACCATGATAAACTCATGAGTGCACTCAATCAGGAATGGCAGTGTATTCCACAAGCTGTTTACCATCTCTACAGGACCGCTGATGCTGATGATGCTCATGAAGATCGTGTCTGTTAATAAATCATTGAGTCAGACCCCATCAGCACATGTCTATTTTGTGGCAGAATCATTGTCTGTTTACAAGCTCACTGTGAATCTTTTCAAAGGAGGCAGGGGCAAATAAAACCTGATTTTCAGAATATCATAACAGGGGCAAAAAAAAAGAATCTTCAATAACATTTATTTTCATAATCGGAGCCCTTGGAGTCATGGTGATCCGATTCTCATCCATTATCATCTCACTCAGTGTATAAGGAACTCTGATCACTGGTCATTTCTGTACCTATTTTCTGATGCAATATGGGCACGACCTCAAACAAGTCTTCCATCAGTTTGTCTTGCGTGTCACATGCCTTGACTGTAGCTCTTGTGTCATAACAAATGGCCTCAGTTTCTTCAGGTGGTGCACAATGGTTGGTTAAAGTCATTAGATAAACGGTCAATCCTGAAGGCCCAAGTAACAGCTCTCTCACTTAGACATTATTGAGATCATATGATCTTAAAACACATGTTAAAATGCAGTTGCTGAAAATATTTTCTGGGTGGACTTCATCTGCACATGGTGACGAGTCCTCTTTCAGGTTCTGTGTCTTATGCGGGGCTTAAGAGTGTTGCTGGGTTTAGTAAATTGAGCCCTTCGTATGTATCCATGTACATACTGTAGACTGGACATTCAGAAGTGCCACTGTTTCAACCAGTACAGCTCGCACACACCTGCAATCAGGTCTTTGGTTGTTATTGTGCATCAGATATTCCAGTCCTCTGCAGCTGTATTCCTCTGTCAGTCTCTGTCAGATTCCAGTTGCATGTTAGCAGCACGGATTGTCAATTCTTCAGTCACAGGGGACAGTGGTCTTTGGTTTCACACTCACAGTCTGGGATACAGTGAGCTTTTTAAAGTTACTTAAATAGTTTAACTTGTCCAAGTGCAAATGTGCCAGGAGTATTGATCTCCGGAGAATTAATATTCTCTTGAGCCTGAGGTGTTGAACCAAAAAATATAGATTTTTTTTGTTTTGTTTTGTCACTAATAGCTCTGCATTGTGACAGCACAATATGATGAATATTCCCTCTCAAATGCCTATGCTGACCTGAAAGTACAGTCTAGCAATACCTGAATGCAAATGAGTGTGAACTGCAGAGAGGTTAAGCAAATAACTAGAACACTGCATGCCCAATGCATGTCTATTATACATATATCTAAAGTTTAACAAACATCTTATAACTAGAATCAGATTGTTGAAATGTTTTTCAGTGTTTCTTTCAACGTTTAAACAAATCTATAATCAATATATGTGATGTGAAGGGAGTTTCCCTTTACCAGTCTTGTTGTCTGTGGACGTCATGCCACAATGTACATGCTTAGGAAATCATAAGTTTAAATCCTTTTGCAGGGCAGTTACAATTGACGAGATTGCTTTAGTCCCTGCTAATTTAATGTTTAAATTGAACATGAGGCATTTGGGTAAACACTTCATATTGCATACTGTCAATACACTATATAAAAAACTATAAACTCTCAACTATTTGGCAGTTGAAAGCTGTTCTTTAAAGGCTGTGTGTGATCATGATAGGTTTAGTTTTTCTGTGAAAAAACAAGGCGACAAAACAGTTACTAACGACCACCCACATCCTCTTTTTATAGATGTGCTGTTAATATCAATAACAGCCACACTAGTCCTGCTTGACTATCATTAGTCATTTGATTATTTTAAGCGGGTGTGGAGTGCAGCAGCAGAGTGAGCACCTTGTGTTGTGTCAGGAAATGCAAATGAAAACCAAATACGAAGCATGAAAAAATGCAATATTTATTTTTTTAGGTTGGATCATCCTCAAAGACCTCATTCCGAAAGGAAATACATCGTTTCCGAATCTCATTTGCTAGTTTATTTGATACGTGTCTATTCTGCAAACATTCCGAATTAGCTGGAGCTACTGTATATCTAAGACTTTGAGGATGTATATTGAAATAACACAGTGCTGCTATAATTGTAGGCAGGTCCCTTCATTAGTTGGAACCACTTACACAGCACAGACAGGGTTTTTTTTATTTTAATTTTATTGAATGCAACATTAATCATAATAATACATCAGAATACAACATGTGAAGGAAACATGTACAGTGTGAAAGATGTCTACTACACAAAACAAAAGCAGGTACAAGCTCCTTCCTTATGGAAAATTAGACGGACCATGTTTGTCACACACACTAGTGTGTTTCAACACGGAGGTAATGTTATACCACTGGGAGGTAATACGCGTTTTATACAACTCTTCACTGGGCCTGATACCTGACTCCCAGCTAGATGAGAATGTTTGCATGCTGTACCGTTCCTGATACCTCCCTCCTCCAGCTAGATGAGAATGATTGCATGCTGTACCGTTCCGGATACCTGACTCCTCCAGCTAGATGAGAATGATTGCATGCTGTACCGTTCCTGATACCTGACTCCTCCAGCTAGATGAGAATGATTGCATGCTGTACCGTTCCTGATACCTGACTCCTCCAGCTAGATGATAATTAATTTTAAATGCATTTTTTCTTAATGTTAGGCTATTTTATTCTGTTATTAAATGTCCTGTTCCGCAGATACAATGTCTTGCAAGTCAGACATGCATACTTGTTTTTGATGACATCTAGTTGGGTTATATAATTAAACCTGCTTATAAACATGTTGAATTGCATGCAGTCACAGTGTCACTAAAACAAATTGAGTGGCAGGCTTTGTTCAGTTTTGTTATATTTGGACTTTATGGGAGTGATGTGTTTGAAAAACTCCACATTGAGACAAGGGAGAATGATTTGTAAAGTTTTAGTTTAACGTTTGACTGAGTGTTAAAGTGTATGAAAGAAGTGCTTTACATTTAGCCGTGTAAGAAGTAACCTATGACAGGGTGTGCGTACTGGGTTATTTTGCTTATAAAATGGCTTTTTTTTTTTTTTTTTTTTTTTAAATAATTACACAAACTAGCTTTTTTAAGGAAAAAAATAAGAAATATATTATTTATCCTTCCACTGAGAGAAAGTAGTCCATGATGATTTTATTGTAACATATATTTAGTACTTTTTTTTTTTATTTGCCATAAACATTACATTGAACATTGCCATTTATAGTAATTTCTTTTCAAGATGAAATGGCATTTGGGAATTGAAAGCAGACTTATTTCCCACATCTAAGGGAGGATTCATGGAACAGCCAAACACTGCACTGGCACTCGAGGGAGGGGCTTCTGAGTGTTTTTTTGTGTTTTTAGGAAATGATCCTACTCAGGCTTTGTGGTCTTCAAGAGAAGCTGACCAATAATTTCTGAGGCTGTTTTCACACCAATGGCCGGTAACTGGCATCATTTCCCTAGATTGTAAACCAGCATTAGATGATATGTGGACTGAACGACTTCCATGTCAGTCTGGGCAGTGCCGCAGTCCAGCGTTAGATGATATGTGGACTGAACGACTTCCATGTCAGTCTGTGCAGTGCGGCAGTCCAGCCTTAGATGATATGTGGACTGAACGACTTCCATGTCAGTCTGTGCAGTGCCGCAGTCCAGCCTTAGATGATATGTGGACTGAACGACTTCCATGTCAGTCTGGGCAGTGCCGCAGTCCAGCGTTAGATGATATGTGGACTGAACGACTTCTTTGTCAGTCTGGGCAGTGCCGCAGTCCAGCGTTAGATGATATGTGGACTGAACGACTTCCATGTCAGTCTGGGCAGTGCCGCAGTCCAGCCGTTAGATGATATGTGGATGATTTGTGGACTGGGAACGACAGTCCATGTTAGATATGTGGACTGTGCAGTCCATGTCAGTCCAGTGCCCAGTCCCATCCGGCGGTGAGCACAATAGAATTCTATGCCAAACCCGACCTTGTTTAAAACCCAACGGTTGTGTCAGCAGGGAGCAGGAGAGATTTTAATTTTTGTTTTAAATATGTTTCTGAAATCGGAGGGTAGTGGTGAGATGTACCTGTTGAGTCAAGTTTAAACATTGCATACTCGATAGTCAGTCATTTTTATAGTTAGTCAGTTTTATAAAGTGATATTTAGTTTAATAAGCAGATGCCGCTGCTGCATATATATATATATATATATATATATATATATATATATATATATATATATATATATATATATATATATATATATATATATATATATACTGTATATATGTGAGACTTGCGTGGTGATTTCTCAGATGGCTTTTAAATAGTGTTACTGCTACTGCTTGCCTCTGAGTTTTCTTTATGTTCTCTCTAAATAAATACCACAGCATATTTGCCAGTTTTTCTGTAATTTGTAGTGACAGAGATGAAGAAAAAAACAGATTGTGGAGTGATTTAAATGCTGTTTCAGTTGTATGTTGACATTTTTACCTACAGAAACACTGTTTAGATAATTGTTACTATTAAGGCGTAGTAATATTAATAGATCAGGTAAGTAAGTTGGTCTATGATGTCATAGCCGTGCGGTAAGACAATTATTCCTGCACGGTCATGTGATCTTGTTCAGCCAATCACAGCACTTAATTTATCCTAGCCATTTTATAATGTGGAATAATTGGCAGATGAAGTGATTTTAATAAACTGGAATGAAGAATATGCTGTTTTTGAAGGATTTGGTCGTGAGCTGACAGCATTAGAACGACAGCAAAGAGGAATTAAAACTGTCAAGAGCATCCTGAGGAGTTGGAACTATCTGCAGAACTGGGGTTTCTGACCTTTTAATAAGACAGTTGCGGTTCTGGGGTTTAAGCTTGACCTTCAGCGAAAAGGACCTTTTCACTATGGAAATGCGACACCATGAAGCTTGGCATTTCTTCACAGGATAGGGAAAAGGGCTCTGGACTTTTTATTTTTTCCATTCAGTTAAACTTTTGGAAAAGTGTTGATTGTGAAACAAGTTCACATTAGTTTTTTCTCCCGTAACTTGATTGGTTTTGTTTCATTTGATAATATAAAAAAAGGCATCTCCTTATTTTTAATTCAAACCGAATGCAAACAGCGAATGAAGTTAAATTGATTTAATTAAATTGTAATTAAGAGGAACATCTTATTTGCAGAACAGGTTATAACATTAAAGCAATTTAACTGAACTCGCTTTTTGGTTCGGTTTGAATTAAAAATAAAGAGCTTCTTTTTTTTTTTTTAAACATGATCAATGAAACAATCAGTCTCAAGGGAGAACAAACTAAATCTTGTTTCACAATCAATGCTTTTCCATGAGTTTAATTAAGAAACAGCGTCGGCTCAATATAACTTTTAAAAGGACATCACGTTACAAAAAATAAAAAGAAATGAGACCGAAGAGCCCTAGACATACTGTATTAGCACTGTAAACCATACTGCAACAGGCTTTTAATATCTTTGAGTGAACTGCACAAGAACAGCAACCGCCTACGCAACCGCAGACACCTCTAGTATTTCTGCAGAGCAAACGGAGTGATAGCGACATGCTGCTTACCACTCCAGCTTTGTGCTGCTGGACAGGTACAGAACATGCCGTTCTCTATGACACTTTATTAATTTCATTTTCTGATTTGAAAGAACAGAAACCTTTGTAATTTGAAACCAAGCACAGCAGTTATTGACCATACTCTAGGCAATTCTTAATTCCTAAATTAAAACTAAAGTTACTAATGTACACAAGCTGCAGGCACAAGGCAGATACTGTTTTCATGCTTTTTCTTGATCAGTACTTTATTTACTATTCTCTGTCATAGAAGCAGGATTGGCTCACAGTAGTGTCCAAAATGCCATTAATAAGACTGATCCTATGAGGTCACATCTCATCAGTGCAAGAGTGATGGTTCTGTGTCTAATTTAAAACATAGCATTAATCCTCTCCCTTGGGATATATTTTAACTTGAAGGACATGGTGATTCAGATAAATGGTTCACTATCTGCTGTGGGTTTGACACCGCAGGCATTTTTATGGTGTCCCCTATCCATCTGTGAATGACTTTCTTATCAATCTCACTTTATGCAGCCTCTTTAAATGTGTTCTCATATTTATTCCTCACACCTGCAATTAGTATTTGGAGGAAAAAGCTTTTAAATCATTCTGTGGCAGGGACAGGTGTGGCCACTGTCCAGTTAGTGCAGATTGGTGCTAATTGGGGAGTGGCCACCTGCAGGCAGAAATCCTGTGTCTGGGAGAGGGAGTTTGGTGAGATTTTTAAATCTATATCTATATCTATATCTATCTCTATCTCTATATCTATCATTTCTGTATGTGTGTGTTGCTGTTTGTTTAGATCTGTTCAGTGAAGGTGAGTGCCCAGCCTCACAGCAGTGTGTGTATATTTTGTTTAACCCTTTTTGTTTTGGCCCGTGTGCCTGTTTATTTGTTCCTGTGTTTTGTGTTGTTTTGTTTATTAAACATGCTCTTTAGCACTTACACTGCAGCTTCCTTGCCTCACAGTCTCTTTCTTGCCGCGACCCTGCTACAGTTATACTGTGCATTTACCATATTTTGCCATGGTTGCTACACATTCCTTTTTGGATACCATGTTTATATTGTGAGCAATAATTCATGGAAAAAATAGATTTATTTTGAATGCACGAATATAGCATTATTATAGCATGATATATGATATGCTTTTTCTTGTGAATGAAAATATAAATACTTTGCTTAGATTTGTGTCTGGTTAATCTAAAAATAGTATGGTAGCTTTTTTCTCAACCAAAATGTACAAGGGCAGCTTGGCAATACAAATCAATTTTCAAGCTGTGCTTCTTAAGCTTTTCAATTGATGAAACAGATGATGAAACAGATGGTGATATTGGAGACCCAGTTCAGTTTAAATGGAGCAAACGTTTGCCAGCATGGCCTCTAGGACTTCACAGTGAGAAAGCAAGTTTGAACATTGGAAAGGTTTGGATTGAAAGAAAACATCTAGGTTGGTTTGTTCAAATTGACATCATAGCCTACAAGGACTTGGATCGAGACCAAGAAACCAGATTGAAATTGAACTCCATAAATTACATTCATTCAAATAAGAACACTGGCTTTTTTATTTCTGTTGATGTTTAAAAAAACAAAACAGAGGGGCTCCCGAGTGGCGCATCCGGTAAAGGCGCTCCACGTAGAGTGCAGAATGTGCCCTATAGTCTGGACGTCGTGAGTTTGAGTCCAGGCTATTCCTTTGCCGACCGAGGACGGGAGCTTCCAGGGGCGGCGCTCAATTGGCCGCGTGCCGCCCGGGGGGAGGAAGGGTTAGGTCGGCCAGGGTGTCCTCGGCTCACCGTGCACCAGTGACCCCTGTAGTCTGGCCGGGCGCCTGCGGGCTTGCCTGCCTGTAAGCTGCGCGAGAGCTGCATTGTCCTCCAACGCTGTAGCTCTTGGGTGGCTGCATGGTGAGTCCGCAGTGTAAAAAAAAAAGCTGACGGCACACGCTTTGGTGGACAGCCGTGTTCGTCTTTGCCCTCCCGAGTCAGCGCAGGGGTGGTAGCGGTGAGCTGAGCTTAAAAATAATTGGCCATTTCAAATTGGGGAGAAAATAATAAAAAATAATTGGCAACGACTAAATTATAAAAAAAAAAAAAAACACACAACAGCTGTGGCAGAGGAAACGAGACCCATCCAACCACTCACTGTGGTGTCACCAACACAGGTGATCACAAAGGAGATCTTCAAACCCTGGAAGAGATAGTCTAACCCTGGAAGCTCAACGTACTGTGCCTTCAAAAAATGAAAACTTAATTTCCCTTGCAGACGATAGGAGGGTTGTGAGGCTACTGGACCATGTGCAAGTAGTGTGATCTGATCTTGTTATGAGGATACTGGACCATGTGCAAGTAGTGTGATCTGATCTTGTTGTGAGGCTGCTGGACCATGTGCAAGTAGTGTGGTCTGATCTTGTGGTTGCATCATGTCTGTAATATTAAAAGGTGACTGACAGTTTGCTACAGTAGTTTCTGTGCTGGAGAGGATACGATTGCTGTTCAACATGTGAGCAATGCAGAGAGTCCGTCCGTCCGCACCACCCACCATGTTCATGCAGAATATTTATAAGCAGTTTCTTTCTTCTTCGTCATTGGGTACAGCAGTGCCCCCTGGTAGGATTAAAGAAAGAAATGAGGAAGACAGAAGACAGGGGTGCAAACCCTGAAACGTGTTGCCATAGCAACAGATGCATTACCAGTCGGGATCTCCATTGGTTTCTTATAAAATGACGCGGTAATCGTACATTTTGCATGAAAAGGTCAGAATGTTTTTAGTGCTGCAGCCAGATAACAAAATGATGTAGGCCTATTTTATATTGTGTTAAATGGAGATTGTCATGCCATGTGTACATACTGTATATTGAAACAAAATGCCTTCTATCTCATGCGAAAGACTACTTTCATAAACTCGGCTGTGACAAATCAATGACAAATTAAGTTTTGTAAGCAAGAAGCAAAATGTAAGAATGCGATCTTAGCTTGGCAGGTATCCTCTGGAGATGGCAAACGTTGCTGTCGGTACACTAGGATTATACTTGTAAATGACATCTTAAAGAGAACGTGAGCGAGTCTTAAACTGTACCTGACAGCAGTTGTCTGGAGACATTGAGATTGGCCAGCTGGGGTTCTGCTTTGAGCAGGTGATGTGCTGTTTGTAAAACAGGAGAAACTTGATTGTTTTTTATTAACAATTCCAGTCATCCTTCACCAAAGCGACAGACATGACTGCAATGAGAGACACGGATTTGACAGGAACCTAGATGGAGATTTTTTGTCTTTTCTTATTAATTCATAGAACCTTTTCGTAAAACACACTTTTGAAAGTCATATGCTTTTAACCTTGCATGCAATGTAGGAGGGGTGGGGTTGGGGGTACTCTGGCTTGCATGCAAGGCAGGAGGGGTGGGGTTGGGGGTACTCTGGCTTGCATGCAAGGCAGGAGGGGGTGGGGTTGGGGTACTCTGGCTTGCATGCAAGGCTGGCTTGCATGCAAGGCAGCATGCAAGGCAGGAGGGGTGGGGTTGGGGCTACTCTGGCTTGCATGCAGGGCAGGAGAGGGTGTTACTCTGGCTTGCATGTATTAAGTTTTGTTAAAGAACGGTTTTGTGTTGAGCATTACTGCCATTGAGTGAGAAGTGGGGTTAAGCTGAGATGGTATCTGTGTGGTGCTGCAGCAAAACAGGAATAGATCTTCAAGTGCTGGTCAATGAAAAAGGAAGTGCTGTTAAACCTGGCTAAATATTTGCTGCTGTAATGGCATGACCTTTAATTTTCTGATTCTCAGTTTGTCATGTTTGTGTTGGAACTCTTTCTCAATCGATACACTTGTGAAAAGGGAAGTTGTTTCTAGGCCTGACTGCTGATAACGTTTTCAGATTAGTATTTACTGCTGTTTAAAATGAAACACATCACAGGCTGGGACGCTTTTGAACGGCACATATAGCAGGTATTTGTTTCGGTATATTGACTTTACATTCAGTGTATTGATTTCATAAAATCTGATTACCTGGAAAGAAAAGTAATGGGTTGTGCATGTTTGAAGTGTTTCAGTTAAACTGTGACAAAGAGAAATGAGTAGTGGGGTATTAATAGATTTCTTTCAGACCGTTGTTAAAATGCATTGTGTATTGGGAGTTTTCTTGCATAGTTTTAATATTTTAAAGGAAAAACTGTTTCAGTACAGATGAGGAAGAATGTGTGTTTTTCTGTTAAAAAAAAAAAATAAATAAAATAAAATTCTTGTTTTACTTTAATTTGCTGAGAGCGTGCTTCCCCTGTCACAACACTATTTTTATGTTCTAAAGATAACTCTGAATTTTGTTTTAGCCTTCAGTTCAACTTGTGTATGATGACCAACACCATAACCTATTATAAACCAAGACAGTTCCCTTTTATTTCAGACAGCTGAGTGCTTTCCTTTCACAGTCAGATAAGAGGGAAGCACTCGGGACTATGATCCTGCATAAAAAGCACAGGCTTCACTAACTTCTCCTCCTCTGGCAACCAAACTACAAGTAGAAGAAAAAAGCCAGTGTGCTTTGTGTGGTGCTGGTAATAACCTGTGCTTTCTGTGTTTTTCTTGCGTCAGAAGTCGGATTGCTTATTAAGTTTGGAATCTTATTCGGAAAAGCAGAAGAGGAGGGTTTGCCAGTGCCTGAAGGAGAGCATTGAAAAGCAGTATCAGGAGAGAGCACCACCTGCTGCAGAGGACAAGGTAAGAGACATTGTGATCTCATGGAGAAGCGCTTTGCTTTTTTATTTTTATTGCAAGTGGAAGTCAAAGTTTTTTTTTTCAATATCATAAAATATCTCTGTTATCCTTAATCAATGAATAATCTGTTAGCTGTCATATTCTGCTGTGTGTTGAGCTCCTGTTTATTCCTTTATGAAGAAAGACGTTTGATTGAGATGCCTGTAACCCTGTTTCTGTGTACAGTCTCTTCTGTGTTTTGATCAGGGCTCTAGAATAGTTGGGCACGTGTGCACAATTTGAGCTGAAGGGTTTGCTCAGGATCTGAACATTTTCTTTTGGAGCCGATAGTCAGGAACATTCTTATGTCAGCATCAGCTGCTGCCACAGCACCCCCTCAGTCTCCCCACTGTCTTTTAAAACTCAGCATGCTGTGTTGTACTGAAATATGCAGCTTTCATTAACAAAGCCATTGCCCGCAATGTGCTGTTTGCCTTTGATTAAACCCTATATATTTTTTAATGTATTCAAGTGAAGGGTACTAGGTGATGCATTTCGAATTGTAATAACTGACAAGGTATTCCCAAGTACACTTAAACAAAGCACTGTTCTTCTACACCACTGCACTATACAAAAACAAGAAACGCTTTCCTTGGCTTGCCATGTATTTCCGAGCCCCGCGTGAACTGGACTGCACAGTACAGTATCAGAAGTGGGGAGAATGTCTTTTATAATTAAGTAGTCGGAGGGTGAAGTGTGATTTAAAATGAAATTGGAATTGAAAACATGAATTGATCCAGCCCTGCTGTAGTAATAGTATAGCAAGCCCTAACTGGGCACAGTCAGTGACGTTTTTTTCAAAGTGTTATATTTGTTGTATGATCGGAACAGGTTTTAAATCTATGAATGAAACCGCAGTGTTTGTCAGTTACTGCACACCTGATTGATTCTGTTCTCAGATTCAAAGTGAAATAGAAATATTAAGCCTTTCCCCACACTTCAGATTTCTGGAAGGTTTGCAGTCTGTGCCCTGAAGAGTTTGGGACATTCTGCTGCCCTGGTTTTGATTCAGGTCTCTCTTCATTTCCTGTTCTGTAGAACCTATAATTTCATGCTTTTATTTATTGTTTTCAAATTTTATGCAAATTAATGGCAAACTAATCTGGTTTGCAAGAATCGTTGCTTCTGAACCTTGCAGCTTGCAACAGGTTTGCCTGCAGGATCAGCAGTATAGGGGTTTGTGGAATTGATTCCTCGGATAAGTATCTTGCTATCTTTTTGCATGTAAACGGGGCAGTGCCTCAGAAAGACTTTGGTGCAGAGAGCCTTACTGAGAGCCTTTTCAGCATCCTATTCAAGATTATTCCACTTGAAAGAACAGTTAAGGAATCCCAGCTCGTATCAAGTTTTCTGTTTTGTTTTCTCAAACAGTAGCTGCATTTTAGGACATGCTTCTGCAGTCTGCTTGTGTAGTTTTACTTGTTTATTTATTTAAGGGTTAGCTGTTCTATACTTGGAGTGTGTCTGATGAGAAGCAAATTAAAAACTGCATTCTAGGCTTTCTACAAACAATGTACTGAATAGTACTGTGTACATTAAAGAGGAGGCTGTGTGGTCCAGTGGTTAAAGAAAAGGGCATGTAACCAGGAGGTCCCCGGTTCAAATCCCACCTCAGCCACTGACTCACTGTGTGACCCTGAGCAAGTCACTTAACCTCCTTGTGCTCCGTCTTTCGGGTGAGAAGTAGTTGTAAGTGACTCTGCAGCTGATGCAGACACCCTAGTCTCTGTAAATCGCCTTGGATAAAGGTGTCTGCTAAATAAACAAATAATAATAATATTGGATATGTACCCTGGTAGTGTAATCCAGGATTGCATTTTTAGTAGAGTTTAAAAACCCTACAGTATCAAATGTAACAGAGACTAAAATAGCTCCCTTCTTCTGCATGATTCCTGCTCACACAGTGCCTTTTATTCAACATTGCAACGCTGTTTTTAAGTGATTGTGAAGAAAGCAATTTAAGTTGTACTTGTTTGTGCTCCTAGTCAATTACAGTTGCTGAGGAGCATCCTCAGTGAAGCTGTGCAGCCTGTGAAAGTACAAAGGACAGCTTCTGCACTTCATACACAGGTGATTTAACATTTACACCCCTAGCTGGGACAGAACAGAATGGGCTTCGAGACTTTTTGAAGCCGTTCCTTTGAGGGGTGAGTGTAATGCTACATGACCAATATCCACAGTCCTTACTAACGTATCTGTTCTTGACTCAGTGAGTCATACAGCTTGTTTTCTAACGTGACCTTAAGATAAGGAAGTCTCTGAGGCCGTCTCTAAGGCGTGACCCATAATTCTATAATGTATTTTTTTAAGCTTTCAGTAATAACTCTGTGAACAAGGGTTATGGGAGTATTAGGCACAGTAGTTAACACTTCTATTCTTACACTTATCGAGGGATTGGAAACTCCTTATCCAGTTTGCTAAGGGGATTCTTATTGAGGGTATAGACATATCTGGGTACACGGAGCCTGTTTTTCATTATTGCACAGAATAACTGTGCTATGTCAGCTGTAGTTTGTTAAGCAAGATGCGTAGCATATAATCAAAATGAAATCTGCCCACTTTATTTCTATCAAGGAGGTTCACTGCTTCAGTAGGACTGTATTTTTAACCCGGGGGGGCATTGCAGTGTGTGTACTCAGCTATATTATTTAACAACACAGATTCACATATCTGCTTATATGCACATATTTAATTAGATTGTTTTTTCTTCACAAAGAGCAGCTGTCATAAGCAGCATTTGACTTCTGTGGAGCTGCAATTTGAAATTGTAATTGCAGCAGATTAGTGTTAAGTGCAGGAAATGGGATGTTGGTACTGCCATTGCTGGATCTTTGAGATTACAGGAGTTTGTGGTTCCAGTGTAAGTTTATTGCAATTAACGTTGCAGCTTGAGTGGTTAATAACAATTATAAAATGTAATGTGTAACTATGCAGTGTTTTAAAACACAGCGCAAGCATGGGAAACAACAGCATATCTGTGTGCATTTAAAGTGTACACTATACCTTTATATGGGAAGATAATCTTGTTTGTGCCTGTATTTCATATGAGCAGCCAGTTTAAATGTCAGTGGGGGTGCCAAACACTGTCGTTTTATAAGAAAAAAAACTCCTAAAGTAATGCCATGTACAGTAGATGTGAACAGGGCTGAGGTGTTGTAAATCATGCCATGCAGATGTGAACAGGGCTGAGGTGTTGTAAATCATGCCATGCAGATGTGAACAGGGCCGAGGTGTTGTAAATCATGCCATGTAGATGTGAACAGGGCACAATGCACTTCTAGTGAATCACTGCGGTCCTACAAAGAGCTGAACAGGATTGAGGTGTTGTAAATGATGTCTTGTATCTGATGGGTGGAATTCATGACTAAACATGCCAGATCTGCACTGGGGTAAAAATGTAGATGTGAACAGGGTGTGGAGTGTTGAAAATGCAAAATGTAAATTAAAACAGGGCAGCCTGAAAGCATCAGGATGTCCCTCGACACAGTGGACCTGAGGTGTTGTAAACAGCCAGTGCAGATGTGAAAGGGTTGAGGTGTCCTAAAACAGCAGGCCTCCTGTCAACATGTTTGCATGTCCTGTATGCCCTGTCTTGTCTGGGGAAGGCTACTTTTAGATTGCAGAGCATTCCTCTCTGGGAAAGGACCCCACAACCTAACAGAGCTGTCTCATTGTTGCCTTGTTCCATCTCAATGGTGTTGCCCAGGTATCTGGATTGCTTACACCAAGTCAAGCCAGCCCTAGCAATGCAGCTCTCTGTTACTCAGAACTGCCATTAAACCAACAAACTGTACAGAAGACGTACATTTTCAATAACACCATTTAGTAAAACGTAATAATTTAACAATCTGATGACATTTTCTTGTGTCAAAAAATAAAAGAAAGTCCAACTATACATTGCTGAGCAGGGTGAGGGATAAATGTTTAAGGGGTAGGATATGTTACAAATAACAAAGAAAACACAAGTAGATGTTTCTGTGATGGGATGACAATACTTAATCCAAGTTGCGCTGGAGTGTTCTTCCTCTTTCTGGCATGGGTCTTTTATTTAGGGTTGTGTTCTGAATGAGGCTTATTGTTGATATATTATTGTAACCATATTCCATTATTTATTCATTCACATAAAACTCCAAGGGTGAATGTACCCTACAGTGTGCACACAACTGATAACAAAGCATGTAGCCCATCCATATTGTGACACAAAGCCTTTATCCCTCACTTCTGTCAATGGATGATTTACCAGTACTGCCTACCAAGGCTTTTCCCCAAGGCTATGACGCAGCAGTCAGCACTTGATCAATGACACATGACACATTTCACGTAGTACATGTAGAACTGCAGCTTGCTTGACCATGACCCAATAGGGTACCTTGTAGCCAGACCAATCACTCGTTCCTACCGTAGGAGAATGTTCAGGTCTTCCACCTTTTTTTGGACAGGCTAAAATTCATATTTAGTCTATCTGAAAATCAAAACAATGCCTTCATTAAAACACTACAGCCTGCATCAGGATTTCCTTCCCAGGTAGACCTAGTGCAAGAATTACAGCAATAGTCCATAGCCTTCTGGTTTAAGAGAATCCTGTGAACATGTTTGCATGTCCTGGGTCCCTTCATGTCTGTGGGAGGCAGCTTTTGATTGCACAGCAGTTCTGGGAATGGACCCTACAACCTAAGATATCTGTCTCAGAATTTCCTTGTTCCATCTCAGTGGTGTTGAACTGTGTTTGATTGCTTACAAAGTGCATTTTGTGTAGCAATGCAGCTCTTTTTGATCAAGTTTTGAGTTTAAACCAACAAACTGGCAGAAGAAATTTTGGTAACAAAGAAAAAGTAAAAAACAATCTGATGACATTTTCTTGTGTCAAAAAATAAAAGAAAGTCCAATCTCATTTTGAGAATGATAAATGTTTAAGGGGTAGGATATGTTACAAATAACAAAGAAAACACAAGTAGATGTTTCTGTGATGGGATGACAATACTTATATCCCAAGATCGCTGGAGTGTTCCAGGCTATTCTGGCATGGGTCTTTTATTTAGGGTTGTGTTCTGAATGAGGCTTATTGTTGATATATTATTGTAACCATGTTCCATTATTTATTCATTCAGATAAGGTCAAGGGTGAATGCTCACAGTGCACCAGTGACCCCAACTGATAACAAAGCATGGGCCCATCCGTATTGTGCAGTGGACAAAGCCTTTAGATCTTGTGTGGGTGATTTACCAGTACACTATAGGGCTTTTGGCATTGACGCAGGATCTGCACTTGAAAATGAACCATGACACATTTCAGAGTTATGTATCTATTGCCAGATATTATTAAGAATTTCATAAGCAATCATGCCTTCAAACTGTGTTTGTTGATATAACTGGATTTTATGTAGGTCGTAAGTTTATGTAAGTTTGAGTTTTGAATTGCAAACTTGATCAAAAAATAATACCTACGACTAAATTTAAAAAAAAAAAAAAAAAAAAAGAATGAGAATGAGCTGTCACAAGAGCAAGATGCTTGTCTGGTAACTTGCTTTCTCGTAGTAGGATCACAGCACCCCCTCAGTAATATTGTGAAATGCATCGTGCAGAGAGCACTGTCGGGGGCTTGTCTTCCATGCTGGAGAGAACAGCGCTCATTAGAGGCCTGCTAGCACTGGCTGCCACTGCTCAATCACACAGGATTTCATTGGTTCAGAACCAAGGTGACCTCGTCGGGATTCTGATTGGCAGCTTTATTTTCTTAGGAGTTGTGTTGCTGCTGTTGGATGACGGTTTAGAGCCTTGATTTTTCATTTTGTCATTTTTATTGTTTGTTTAAATAAAACGTTTATTGGCAGTACAAAGGACTTGCAGGTTTCACAGACATGTAGCAATAAACATGTATACAACATGACGTCATACTCTACAATACAAATCAGTGCAAATAGTACGGCAATCCAGAGATTATTGTATTATAATAAGAACATAAGAACATAAAGTTTACAAACGAGAGGAGGCCGTTCGGCCCATCTTGCTCGTTTGGTTGTAGCCCATCCATATTGTAATCCCAGAATCTCATCAAGCAGGGCCTCTTGAAGGATGTTGGGGTGTCATTTTACCAGCTCAACAACATTTTATTGGGGAGTTGGTGAAATTCAAAACTTAAAAGCATGATGATATTTCCCTGTGGAATAATATAGTTGATATTTATAAATGCACACTTTTTATTTCCTGCATGCAATACAGTGTTACACTTTTTTCTTTTAAAATGTCAAATTTGCCTGATGATGTCTGCCCAATTCTGAATGCTGTCTAGATCATTTTGAATGATCTTCTTTATGCTTTGCTGCAACAGTGTTTGCAGATACTCCTCCTATTTTTTTCTCCAGCATTCTGCAAATTTAACCATTTCTGTTCAACAGTTTTGCTTTTACTATACCAGAATCTAAATCATGAATGTAGATTAGGAATAGCAGAGGACTTAATACTGATCCCTGTGGTACACCACTGGTTACCACGCTCCATTTTGAGGTTTCTCCTCTAATCAGTACTTTCTGTTTTCTACCTGTTAACCACTCCTAATCCATGTGCATGCATTTCCTTGAATCCCTACTGCATTCAGTTTAAGAATTAATCTTTTAGTATTGCAGGACTTTGTCAAAAGTCTCTTTCTGGCAAATCAAAATAAACCATATGTATGCTTTGCAATTATCCATTTTCAATGTTGCATCCTCAAAAAAGTCAAGCAGGTTAGTTAGACACGATCTCCCTTTCCTCAAAACCATGCTGACTGTCTCCCAGGATATTGTTACCATATAGGTAATTTTGCCATTTTGGATCTTATTATAGTTTCCATAATTATCAACATATAATAGAAGTCAGGCTTTATTGGTCTGTAGTTACCTGGTTCGGTTTGTCTCCCTTTTTATGGATCGGTATTACGCTTGCTATTTTCATATAAGAACATAAGAAAGTTTACAACTTCGCAGAGGAGGCTTTATTCGCCCATCTTGCAGATCGTCTTGGTTGTAGCCCATCCATATTGTAATGCCCTCCTAATGCTGAGCAATCCAAGGGACAATATTAAAAGATGTTGGGAATAAAGTACATTTTACCAGCACTCATTGATTTGCAAGTATTTTGCCAATTGGTGAAATTCAAGACTTCCAGGAAGCATGATGATATTTCAACACTGTGGAATATATTTCAATTAATTAAAATTCAGACTAAACTGTTGTCAAAGTCAATGCTATTGCTTCTTCACAAGATCGATGTAGATCTGCACAGACAGTAGTATGCAGTATGTGTATCCAGTATGTTTAGTACAGTAGCCTCAGTGTTGCCCACTTATTTTCTTTTTAAAGACCAATACAAACGTCCTGACTCTGATTATCCAATGATCACCTGTCTGTCTATGCTTGATCATGAAGCAGAGTTTTCTTATTATCCTCCTTTATCTCTTTTTTCTAAATATCCAGATCAGCACTTTATTCTGCAGTCATGCAGTCAGCTGGGACATGCCCTGTCATTAACTTGAGAAAACATCTTCTTCTATGCTTTGTTTTGCTATGCTTCTCTCTCTTTGTATGCAGATACATCTTGTGCCGCTTTCCTTGATACCCCTGTTAATCAATTTCTCCAGCATTCCTGTCTTTTTACAAACCCATTTCTGTTCAACAGTTTGGCTGAGTGCTCTGATGCTTTCATGGCCTTTTACCTGAAGGCATGTATAATTTGAAAGAGAAAGTAACAGTGGTGGTTTGCCATTACAGTTTCACTCCACGGCAGGAGTGCTGTGTGAAACAGGAGAGGGGCTGAGAGCGAAGATCAAACAAGAAGCAGCAAAGCTTCCCTCAGCAGGGGCCTGGACTGAGTGCATTGAAAGCCTTGATGCCTGGTGGTCTTATAGAGGCGACACCTTCAAATGTACAAAAGTAGAATTCATCTTTTAAAGAGAAAGACCCTAGACTTGCCTGGGGGTAAAACAATGCATTACATTGCAGGCCGTGCCCTTCACTGCTCTGTGGGAAAGGTAATGCAATTGAAGTCATGCTCCTAAACTGGGATAATATAAAACGCTACCTTCCTGGGTTGACTTTGGATACATACTGTATGTGTGAAACGACAAGTATTGCAGAGTATTGTTTTAATTGATGCTGATCATTATGTGTCTGCCTTTCCCCTGTTTGTGAGCAACCGGTGATCATAGTAACTTCTTGCAGATCGTGTCTCTGCTTTATTATCCAATCATAGTAACTTCTTGCAGATCGTGTCTCTGCTTTATTATCCAATCATAGTAACTTCTTGCAGATCGTGTCTCTGCTTTATTATCCAATCATAGTAACTTCTTGCAGATCGTGTCTCTGCTTTATTATCCAATCATAGGAACTTCTTGCAGATCGTGTCTCTGCTTTATTATCCAATCATAGGAACTTCTTGCAGATCGTGTCTCTGCTTTATCCAAAACTGTACACCATAAAAACTTTTTTTTGGGAGGTTGTTAAATGCTGTGTCAGAAAGACTCTCTGACGAGCAAAAATCTTCCAGTTAAGTAAATGGCATTAAGTGAATTCATGTTAAAACATTAGTCATTGTAATCAACCCTAATTAATGATGGGTATGGTATTGCCCTGAAGGCTAACCCTTTCCAAGTGCTTCTTTGTCTCTCTTCATATTTATACTGCTGCTCTATTTATCTACATGCATTTCAATACCAGTCCCCAATGCAGCGCTGGCTCTGTCTTAGTCTTATTCATAGTGGAGAATCTCAAATAGAACCGTTCTATGTGTAATTAATACATGTAGACTACCATCTTTTTTAATGCAGTTTGGATGCAAAAAATGAGCTTAACAATTCTAAAGATCTGTTGATAATGCCTTCCAAACTGAAAGAAACACGCATACAGTACTTTAAGTGTGGTCTGTGACTAACTGTTTGTAAACATTACTGAAGGAAGCGTGCTGCAGTAGCTAAAGTGTTTGGTAACTTAGTTTGTGTAGGACCTTTTCTGAAGAACAAGCAGAAAACAAATAACTAATGTATAATGTATTATTTCACTAGCACTTCAGATCAAACCATTGAAACATGTATTCAGTTTATTAAAACACTGACAGTTTGGATAGTAAGATTTATAGTATGATTTGCTCTGTGGTGTAAGAGCCAGTCAGATAGAAATGTCATCTGTGTAGATGTAGGAATAATTGGTTCCCTTTTTTGATAGTCATTGTTGCAGTCTCGCTTTTACTGTAACGGTACAGTAGTTACTTAGCTGCTGAAAATGGAAATAACAATGTGTCTATTCAGCAAAGCAACGAACACGGAATGGGATGAAGCAAATCTCAACCATAACATAATGGTGACATTACCTTGACAGACCTTTCAGAGGTACTGTGTGCTCCACAACTGTGAGGAAAGGTTTGACTTTCCAGTTAAAATAGTCTGGAAAACAAAAAGGAGGGAGAGCAAAACTATAAAGAAACTACAGTAAGCTTTTGACTCCATATTCCATATGAATCTTGAGACAACCCAGTCCCAATCATTAACTTGTTTTATCGGTATTTCTACTGGAATTTTGTGGTGTTCTCCTCTAGTTTGTATTCCTTTTGTTTTTGAGTTCTGTCTTATCCATTGAGCAAGAGGTTCAATATACAAAGCAAACCCAAGGGATAAGGGGCACCTCTGTCTTGTACCTCTTTTTAAAAGAAGAGTCTGAGAGGTGGCCATTAATCTGAAGTCTTGCCTTCGGCTCTGTATACAATGTTTTCACACCTTCTGTAATTGTATCTTCAAAGCCAAATTGATCTAGAACCTGGTATAAAAAATGCCAGCTTACAGTCAAAAGCCTTTTCGGCATCCAGGATAATCAAGACCACCCTCCTTTTTTCAGTTTGAATATGGCTCATCACATGCAAGGAACGTCTAATACTAGCTTGAGTTTGTCTATTTAGTATAAATCCTGTTTAGTATAAATGATTGGGGTAATATCTATTCTCTATTCTCTTTGCTATAATTGAAGTATATATTTTGTGATCTATGTTAAGGATGGAGACTGGCTGATAAGAACCACATGCGGTTTTATCCTTCCCCTCCTGTGGTATAACTGAAATAATAGCCTCTTTCCATGAGGGAGAAAGTACTCCTTCCTCTAGTATCCAATTGCAAGTAGAAAGCAAAAGTGGAGCCCATTTTTCTTTAATGGTTTTATCCCACTCTGAGGTAAAACCGTCAGTCCAGGTGGTGTATTTGAGTTAAGCTTTATTTAATTCAATGGTAATTGCTGTATTTAAATTGTTGCTCTGCTCCACACTAAGGGTAGGTCAATTTAAAGAGCTTAAAAATAACTTTGTATTTTGGTCATTATGGGACTGCGCATATCATTTTTTATAATACTCCTCAAATGCTATTTGAATTTCTTCTAGTTTGCAATGTGTTTGGGGGTCTTTTATTTTATAAATAGTACCATCTGCTTGTTGTTTTCGTAATCTTGCTAATAATTTTATCGATTTTGGAGCCTGATTCATAATATTTTTGTTTCGAAATGTTATCTTTTTTTTCTACTTCTGCTCTTAATATATTTCTCATTTTAATTTTTCATCTGTTGCAGTGTATTAGGGTTCAGACTTGTGATTTTGTTCTAATATTTTAAATTTGGCTTGCAAATCAGTTATTTTTATCTGTTTTTAATTTCTTTCTATGTGAGCTTATAGCAATAAGTTTTCCTCTTAAAACAGCTTTTGCTGCATTGCAGACAATTGTCTGGGATATCTCTCCTTTATCGTTATTTTGTAGATATGAATCTATTTCCCGTTTTAATTTTGTTCCTATTCAAATTGAAGTCTAAGGTCAAATAAATCCATGATCTTTGATCTATTCAAATTGAAGTCTAAGGTCAAATAAATAGGTGTGTGATCTGATTGATCTGTTATTCCAATACTGCAGGAATTTTCAAAGAATTATTTGAAGTATCTAGTTTTTTATTCAAATGTAAATTTAGGTCACCCCCACATATCAGGATGCCTTGCGTTTCCAGAGCCATCATATCAAACATCTTTTTAAAAATAAATTAGTCACTACTTGGAGGGGCATATATATTGAACAAGGTTATTTGAGTATCCTAAATTCTTCCCTTCACCAAAATGTATTTTCCCTTGTTATCTTTCATTTCAGATAAACATTCAAAATGAACCATGTTAGATATTAAGATAGCGACCCCTCGTCTGGCCAGGTTTTATAATAGGAGTAAAAAACATTTTGAAATCCCATTCGTTTTAGTTTTGCATGTTCTATTTCAGAACAAACACAAACTATGTGTGCCTTTTCTGTTTTCATTTTTTTTTTTTTTTACAATTTTACTTCTTTTTATCGGATTATTCAACCCTTTAACATTAAAAGACATTACTTTAAAATCTTGATGAGTCATGTTGCGTAAGTGAGAATTAAGATTCATTTATTACTCCTCCCCTCACTCTGTATGCCACTTGCTGCCACTTCGTTCGGCCTCTCTCACAGGTAAATCTTCATTTTCTAACTGGTTTGCTGTTTTTCGGCCCCTGCTTCTGGTTCCAGTTATTGCCCCAGATTCATATTCAGAGCAATGTTCTTAGGCTGCCATCTGGTTGGTGACGTCCACTGTTGCACTTTCAGATGCTTTTCCAATATTAAATTCAATGACATATACTTGGACTTTCAAAAAGCCTTTGACCAAGTGCCATGTGAAAGGCTAATCCTCAAGCTGCAATCTGTGGGAATACAAGGTAGCACATGCAAGTGGATACCAAACTGGTTAAAACACAGTTCTGAGATCAATCGGTTACTAGGAACCGGAGGAGCTTAGATGGGCCGAATGGCCTCCTCTCGTTTGTAAACTTTGTTATGTTCTTACCTTAATGTTCACAGACCGAGCTCAGGGAGGACAGAAGCCTCTCATAGAGCACGATATTGACTTGTCAGGGATCCTCAAAGCAAAACAGTAAGACCTGTGCTGGCATAATGCTGTCCTAAAAGTGGCAAGTGTTAACTGGTTATATCTGCTGCGTGCTAATCCTTTAAGAAACTCATGTTTGGAGCGGCTCAGCAGTAGCAATGCAATAACAATGTGGCTTTAGGGCCGTGGCATTTGAAAGAGATTTAAAAGAACAGCTATTTTGCTTGGCTGCTGAATGTAAACATCATTTCTACTACCCACATAAAGACAATGGTAAAGTGACCCCAATAAGTGCAGTTGAACCAATATATACGCTAGTTCTAGGTGCATGTTTAGGATCGATTTTACAGGACATGTGCTCGTTTTGCTACACCTCTTTCCTGAAGGTTTAAATATACAGTCGTCTCCGGCTAAGAGAACACCCGTCAGGAAGCAAGCCAAGTGTTCTTATAGCTGAAGTGTTCTTTAAGACTCCAGCCACCAGACACACTATGAATCAATCAATAAATAAATACATATGTATTACATGTCATGACGCACATGCATCAACATATGAAATGAACTGAATAAGTAAAAGCAAAGCAATAGGCAAGTGTATGTTAATAAACTATAATAATAAAATAACAGACAAACTAACGTTAATAAAACTAAATGCAAAACAACATGGTCAAAAAGCTTAAAGCGGGTGTGTTTCGAGCTATCATAATGGCAACGTTAATAAACTAACTGTCAAACTAAATCAATACAGCACCCCTACACACGTTCCAAAATGCAGCAACAATATACAGGACATGCACATTATTTAACAGAATGGTGAAGCAGCTCACCAGAACGGGAAACACCAAATTGCTCGGTGACTTGTGTCTGATTCAGGTTTTTTTCAAGAGCTTTAACAATTTCCAACTTTGTGTAGCAAGAGAAACAGCAGTGCATTTTGCTGTTTGTTTACATGACATTTTGTAGTGATGAGGTGCACTCGTGGAAATCAGAATACAAAACTATTCAATGATATGACGGGCGGTTTGGGAAGATTTATCGCTTTAAGGACTGGGATCGTGTTAACATGATCGTACTGAAGTGAGCTTCCAGGACCGCGTTGTGTAAACGCAGTAAAAAACACACTTCGTTTGGGTGACTTACAGGGCCACCATACTTTGCATTGCAGGCTTGAAACACACATGATTGCATAGGGGAGGGACTGACCTTCACTTCCTGAAAGCTTTTTTTTCATGTCACTGAGAGGAGCATTTAGGGGTACATTTTCAAAGGTGACTACATTTTTGTCAGACTTCTAGAATTACACTTTTTCTTAGACAGGCTTTTAGAGTCCCGATTTCCAACAGTGGCTGTTGTGTTGATGTTTCTAGACGTGCAAGTGTGCTATAGAAATATATATATATATATATATATATAGTACTGTATATAATATATATTTAGGCAGGTATGAACAAATGCTGTAAATTTAAGAACCCTTTCAAAAAAAGACATGAATGTTTACAATTTATCTGAAATAACAAAATGCAAAAAAAGTAATTGGCATCCACCATTGTCAATTCAATATTTAATAGAAATCAGACTTTGCTTTTGAAAATTCAACATAATTATTGTAAATAATAAAACAAATTTTGAAGGAATGGACAAAAATGGTGGGACCCAAACTAATATTTTGTTGCTAACAACAGTTCTGTGGCATTCACTGCAATCAAACGTTTTCTCTCTCTCTTCATGTAATCCCAGACACCTGTTATGAGGTGAGTTTGGGGCTCTTCCTGGGGGCAAACTGCTCCATCTGTCTCAGGTTTGATGGGTTCTTCTCCAGACTGAAGATAGTTTTCAGCTCTTTCCATAGATGTTTGGGATAGGATTCATGATGCAGAATAAATAGAAGGCCAATCAGAATAGTCCAATGATGGTTTGCATGATCCATTCTTGGGTGCCTTTACTTCTCAGCATTGAGGAGACCATTATCCTGACCAGGACCCCAACTCCATGAGACAGAAATGCTGACAAACTGGCAAGGAACCTCCACCAGAATGCCTTGATAGTCTTGAGATTTCATTGTTGTGTTCTCCACAGATTCAACAAACCCTTCTGCCACAGCAGCAAATATTTCAAATTTTGCCCCAAAACAGTCCAGAGCACCTCCTCCATTTTTCACCCCAGTTATGTGTTTTCTTTTCATTTGAAAGCTTCATTTTTTCCTGTGAACATAGAGTATGGCTTGACTTGCCAAAAGTCTTCCATTTTGACTCATCTGACCAGGACATTCTCCCAGAAGGATAGATGGCTTGTCAATATGCATTTTCAAATTCCAGTCTGCCTTTTTATGTTTTGATGGCACTGCTGGAGTCTTCCTGGGTCTTCTTCCATGGGAAGTAAGCAAAATGTGACGGATTCATCTGCTGCAGAAACTGGACGACCACTTCACCTTGGAGTTCAGCTTGTATCTCTTTGGCAGTTATCCTTGGTTCTTTTTCAAACCATTTGGACTATCCTTCAGGAAACCCCAATCTGGGGTCGATTTTGGAATTTCTGCCTGGGAGGACCTTGCTGATGCAGTTCCATGGACCTTGTGTCTTAATAATGTTTGCAAGTGTTGCAATGAACATCATGACTTTTGACAGAGATGGTCTTCAGCAACTTCACCTTGTTAGCCATGTTTGTCTGTTATTCACCCAGTTTTGATTCCTCCTACACAGCTGTTTCTGTTTCTTTAATGGTCCATGTTTCAACCTACATATTGAATTGATGATCAAACAGCACCTGTTTGTATAATTGTTTTTCATCCATTTAAATAGGCTACAAAATCCCTGATTACAAGATTGTACCATGAAGAATTGATGCTGTTTTGAAACTAAGGTTTGAAATATCACCAAAATCCATTTGATTTATTATTTTTCTTCTGTTCCAACACTTTGCATTTAGGCCATTTTAAAATAATCTATTAACAGAATCTTTTTGAATTCATTCTTTTTTCACAGCTTCTTTTTTCATTCTATGACAAACCAAAGGCAGTACAAGTATATATATATAAAATATATATATATATATATGTTTTCATATATATATATGAATATTATTTCAACACACACTGTACATATATATACCAACAAATTTGAGCACGTCTGTATATATATATATGTTGGGGTCCAAGCCTTTTGTTTGTTATAGCAAAAGGACAATCAAAATGAACGATACACTGTTGGAGTAAGTTAATGAGATTGTAAATACAAGTACAATTACATGTACCTGTTCGTCTCATGTATGCAGTATTCTGACTTTGCTTTATCCTATTCAGTACAAAAAGCAAAAATCCAGAATTGAAGCTGAACTTTTATTCAAAATCAATCCAACACGAATAGTTTCAAAGTGCATCAAATCTTAATCCAACATGCAAGAATCCCACACTGAGCTTTTATTCCAAATCAACCAGACGTGAAAAGTTTTTGCTTCAATCGATTTTACTTTGCCGCATGGTTGCTGAACAAGCCAAAAAACAAGTGCTTTTTGACAACCTGTATTCACGACAGAGATATGCCTGCGTTACTGCTTCTTTCAAACAATCAATATATTCCAGCTTTGTTGGAACATAAACTGATTTTAGTTTTGGAGGCATAGTTACACAGAGAGTGCTTTTTATTAAAACAGAAGAGTTGACTTCACTGCAGAGGTGGCATCCCATGCGCACAGACCGGGATGTTGACAGTGTGTCTATATATTCTGTTTTCTTTTTTTCTTATTTATTATTTGGGGTCCAGGGGCCAGGGGCCAGGTTCGTTATAATGAAGGACGTTATAGCGAAGGTGTGCTGTATTTGAGCACACATACATCTTAAACCCTCCATAAGGTTAAATTGGATTTAGACGCCCAGAATCTCATCAAGCAGCTTCTTGAAGGATCCCAGGGTGTCCGCTTCAACAACATTACTGTCAGCTTCAACAACATTATATATATATATATATATATATATATATATATATATATATATATAAGAAACCATCAAATCAAAAAATATGACAGATATATATATATATATATATATTGAAAGATGAAACCATACAATTTGCTCAAATGTAAAAACTACTACTAGGAGGCTGTGTGGTCCAGTGGTTAAAGTAAAGGGCTTGTAACCAGGAGGTGTTCAAATTTGACTCACCGTGTGACCCTGAGCAAGTCACTTAACCTCCTTTGCGCTATACATTGATAACTCTGCATAGAGATGAAGTTGTAAGTCGCCTTGGATAAAGGCGTCTGCTAAATAAACAAATAATAATAACTGCTGTTACAAACTTGAGCTGTCTCTGCAGGGATGCAATTGTGACGTCCCTGTTTTATGGGAGTGCTTCTCTTAGTACTAAAGAGAGGGTGTTCCCTTAGGCGAAGTGTTCCTATATGTGGAGACTACTGTACTATGATAAGGAGAAAACATCTATTGTGTTCTGAGGCTGTCTTTATTAAAATCAACTCAATTGTATCTCGTATTTGCCTTGCTGGTTGAATACAAAGACCCATGGTGGCTTCGCTGATGATGTCACTGCAGAGCTATGAACCATGTTGAAGCACATGCCAGCTTTGCATTAGCTGACAATTCTGGCAACCTTTCACCCTGATGAGGAGTTCAGTTCTCAAGATGAGATTTTAACACTTAAGAAACTTCCATTATAAACTTTGGTAACCTGAGCTGACCTCTTCCTGCACTGATGACTTCAATTAATGGGTAAAATAATTATGCAACCTTAATTGTCTTGAAACGCCTGATATCTGGGAGAAAACAAACACCAATGCAAATAGCTAGGCCAGGGAAGCATCCACTGCTGGCATTTGGGAACTATTGTGTTTTCTTCATAAAATCCTGCACAGTGTAACCCGCATGTCCTGCAAAGAACTGGCATGAGTAATGCTTTTGGTTTATTGAATTTTCAGACCTAATCTGTTAGGTCTAATACATTACTTTAGACTGCAGCAGACTGCTGTTTGGTAACACTGGTCATGCTTTTAAAATCTCATGATCTCATTAAATAGTGAAGACTTCTTATCAACAGCAGGCTCAAAAAAAAAAAAAAAAAAAAATTATATATATATATATATATATATATATATATATTATATATATTTTTCCCCAGGCATATTCCTGCTCCTTGTAAAAGAGTTTTATTTAAAAGGAAGAATCAATTTGTAGTGAAAATTAAAAATGCCTGCAGCAGTTTTACTCTGCGGTGGACATGAAAAATGTCCTTTTATCTGCAGTGCTTTTAATGGGAACTGGTTTGAGCCGATGAATTGCCTTTGCGAAAGCTCTCATTTTAAAAGGTTTTTTTTATAACATTAGTTTGTATAGTTTTACCTTTTAATGATGTCTCATAGTGAGGCTTCATCAAGCAGGGGCAGGCACAGTACACTGTGCTACAGTAAGAATAGCACACCTCAGGGATTAAACATTGGTAATTTACACTGTGCTATAGTAAGAATAGCACACCTCAGGGATTAAACATTGGTAATTTACACTGTGCTATAGTAAGAATAGCACACCTCAGGGATTAAACATTGGTAATTTACACTGTGCTATAGTAAAAATAGCACACCTCAGAGACTAAACATTGGTAATTTACACTGTGCTATAGTAAAAATAGCACACCTCAGGGATTAAACATTGGTAATTTACACTGTGCTATAGTAAAAATAGCACACCTCAGGGATTAAACATTGGTAATTTACACTGTGCTATAGTAAGAATAGCACACCTCAGGGATTAAACATTGGTAATTTACACTGTGCTATAGTAAGAATAGCACACCTCAGGGATTAAACATTGGTAATTTACACTGTGCTATAGTAAAAATAGCACACCTCAGGGATTAAACATTGGTAATTTACACTGTGCTATAGTAAGAATAGCACACCTCAGGGATTAAACATTGGTAATTTACACTGTGCTATAGTAAAAATAGCACACCTCAGGGATTAAACATTGGTAATTTACACTGTGCTATAGTAAAAATAGCACACCTCAGGGATTAAACATTGGTAATTTACACTGTGCTATAGTAAGAATAGCACTCCTCAGGGTTTAAACATTGGTAATTTACGCTGCTATAGTAAGAATAGCACTCCTCAGGGATTAAACATTGGTAATTTACACTGCTATAGTAAAAATAGCACACCTCAGGGATTAAACATTGGTAATTTACACTGTGCTATAGTAAGAATAGCACACCTCAGGGATTAAACATTGGTAATTTACACTGTGCTATAGTAAGAGTAGCACTCCTCAGGGATTAAACATTGGTAATTTACACTGCTATAGTAAGAATAGCACTCCTCAGGGATTAAACATTGGTAATTTACACTGTGCTATAGTAAGAATAGCACACCTCAGGGATTAAACATTGGTAATTTACACTGTGCTATAGTAAGAATAGCACACCTCAGGGATTAAACATTGGTAATTTTACACTGTGCTATAGTAAGAATAGCACACCTCAGGGATTAAACATTGGTAATTTTACACTATGCTATAGTAAGAATAGCACACCTCAGGGATTAAACATTGGTAATTTTACACTATGCTATAGTAAGAATAGCACACCTCAGGGATTAAACATTGGTAATTTACACTGTGCTATAGTAAGAATAGCACACCTCAGGGATTAAACATTGGTAATTTACACTGTGCTATAGTAAGAATAGCACACCTCAGGGATTAAACATTGGTAATTTACACTGTGCTATAGTAAGAATAGCACACCTCAGGGATTAAACATTGGTTATTTACACTGTGCTATAGTAAGAATAGCACACCTCAGGGATTAAACATTGGTAATTTTATACTATGCTATAGTGTCTCTGGAATTACTTTAGATTTAGTGCTCCATTTGATCATGGACTGGAAAACACTAGTACCATTTGTTAATTGTTATTGTGTTTAAAGATGTTGACAGGTGACAGGGACTGATGCAGGATTTACATAGGAATATGCAGCCTGACTTCCTTTAAACCATGGGTATGGAGCAGAATAATATTAGAGGGTTTAAACTCCCAGTGAAATAGATATTTAATGTGTTCTTCATTAACTTGACTGAATTAGTTTTTTCCCAGTTGCTTTTCCTAAGTTTTTTTTGGTATTTTCCAATGTTTTTTGGTATTTTCCAATGGTTTTGACTGCCAATACAAACTACCATTGTAGGATGGTGCTGTTACTTGATGATGTAGAGTACAGTGTGTGTAAGTCTTCTTTTTCATGATTCGGATGTAATGTTGTATTCCCTGCCGTGGCAGGGGGTATTTGTTACTAACACACTAATCATAAGTCAGGGTGTACTGCAATCAAACCACATGCTTCATAGCATCAGTCACTTCCAGAATAACCTGGACTACCCCTCAGACGAGTGTAGTGGGAGAATCAAATATATTGTTCCTGTGAAGTGAAAGTTATACTGTGTGAAAGCTGATCATAAGCTTGAGCATTTAGTCTGAATGAACCGTCTCTTCAGATTTGAGAAATGAACTGAAACTTGCCCTTTGTGTGTGTTCTGCAGTGCATGTTCATTAATAAGACCACTTAGCAGCTTGTGACCAGGATCCTGTCAGCAGTCATGTGGGGAGGTGGTGTAGCAGCCGGTGACATTGAGACAGAACCACTCTACTCTGCTCAGTGAACTGGCAATGAAGTAATAATGTGTTGTAATGTCTAGTGAGATGCCGCTGTCTGGAGTAGGATGCATCTTGCTTTGAGAAGATATCTTCAATGCACCATCTATTGGAGAGTCTCAGTCCTGGTGAATTAAATTATTTCCTTTTGCTAATAAGAGACTGGCTGGCAGTGATGGGCTGTAACGCCCCTTCATGGAATACCATGTGAGGTTTGGACTGAAGACTTTCAATGTTAACTGGACAAGGTTATTACTGTATGCCAGAATGCATTGCCAGGGTAACGCAGAGAGCACAGCAAATCAAAGGCATGTTCTTGCACAGAGCATGGCAAATACACCAGCAGCACTTAGTGTATGTATGTATATATGTGTGTGTATAAATATATTGCTGTGAAGTAAAAATATACTGTGTGCAACTCGTTACACCAGTTAGTCTCAATGAACAGCTTTTCTCAGAAATGTACTGCCTTACTTATAAATAGTTCACCATCAATGTAAAGAGACCACTTAGCAGCAAACATTATCTTCCACATTCTGTGAAGCGGTTGTATTGGTGCCAGCAGCTCTGTGTTGCTCCCTTTCTGCTGCAGTATAAATAAGTCCTAGGCATATAGGTCATCCTGCTTTGAGAAGATTTCTTTCACTGCACCATCTGTGTGGAGAGCCAGAAACCCTGGTCTCATTTTACTGTAGTTTACAGTAGTTGCCTGTAAAATGTTTGTGCCTTTTGCAAATTGGGAAAAATAATAAAAAAATAATAAGCCATCGACTAAATTTATAAAAATAAAAATAAATAAATAAATAAATAAAAATAATAAAAAAAAACAAGCTGACTGCAGTGCTCTCTACTCAACTGGACCGGTTCCCTTGTCACAAACAGACTCTGCTTCCTGAGTATCATGCCAGTGTAATAATATGCATGCAGGTATTTGTGTATAGAAGTGCTGGAAGTGTGACACCAGTGTACAGCGAATGCAAGTAGACATGAATAATCCTTTTGTACTGTAGCTTAAGAAAGTGATGATTTATAGTTTGATTGTTACCAATAAGCACTTCCCCTGAAGGTGTCATTGTTGAATCTTTCTCGTGTCCTTTGAGACCTCTGAGTTCAGTCCAGTCTGCCCCTGAAGGTGTTGAACCTTTCTCGTGACCCTTTGAGACCTCTGTGTTTCAGTCTGCCCCTGAAGGTGTTGAACAATCTGCCCCTTTGAAGGTGTTCAGTCCAGTCTGCCCCTGAAGGTGTTGAACCTTTCTCGTGTCCCTTTGAGACCTCTGTGTTCAGTCCAGTCTGCCCCTGAAGGTGTTGAACCTTTCTCGTGTCCCTTTGAGACCTCTGTGTTCAGTCACCTGCCTTTGTGAAGCTTGTTGAAGTTAAACTCACTTAAAATTAGATGTATAGCCCCCCACAAGGCTATCACTGCTGCTGATGATTCAGTGTGTAGCGCTGTACTGTATACAATGTAGTAGAAACAAGATGATTCAGTGTGTAGTACTGTACTGTATACAATGTAGTAGAAACAAGATGATTCAGTGTGTAGTACTGTACTGTATACAATGTAGTAGAAACAAGATGATTCAGTGTGTAGTACTGTACTGTATACAGTACAGCAGGAGCAAGATGAAGCAGAAATTTGCCAAGACATCTATCCTAATCCACAAGGAAATCCTTTATTTCACTGACCTCAGCCTTTCCACAGTTAATGTTACAGAACATACCAGTATTGCCTTTAGCAGGTCATGCATTCGTATCACTTTTTAAAAACCTATACTGCTTTTTACAGCATGTCTTATGTATGTACACCTTCAAATTCTACTAGCGCAGAATTGGACAAAAATGGATTGTGTTTGCAAAATCAGCATTTAGGAAATTAAGCAAATAACCAAGAAAAGCAATAGTATATCAATTGGGAATGTTTGTGTTGCTGTGTTTGATTTTGACTTTGTGTAAAAAGCATAAAGTCAGACTTGAAGTAAATTCACTTTTAATCAGGAACATGTTTGATTGTAGCTTGTAAATCAGATTTGTATTTAAATTGAGCACATGTTTTTATTGCATGTCATTTTTTTATGACTCATCATTCTTTTATGTGGAATGCAACACAAACTGTTTCCAAGATGCAACCCATGTGATGAAGTGCAACACTGTCATTTACAGTGACAAGGATATGTGACTCACTGGCTGCTAAGATCAGTAGATTCAGAACTCACAGGAGCGTATTGCACCTCCACTGATCATGGCTGTAGAACGCTTCCTTTAGCAGCAGCAAGTGATCAATGAAAGAACTTGATTCCTGGACCAGCCTATAAATAGAGGGATATGACACTGAGGAGTGTCTCTGGGGAGGGAGTCACTCATGTGTAGCTCTCTCCTTGGCACGTTGACACACACGTTCTAACCACTGCGGGATGGACTGGCTCTCTGCAGAAAGGAGCATGCTGCTGATGTGGCTACACACATGCACACAGTACACTCTCCATTTTATTCGGGATCTAGAAAGCATTGGAACCCAGACAGCATCCTTCCAGGACTGCTAACTGCATCTGTGCTGCTTCAACATCAGCATCCTTCCAGGACCGCTAACTGCATCTGTGCTGCTTCAACAGCTTTTCATATCAAAAGATATCAAATTGAGTCTCCTGATGCCTATTGCCAAGGTACATTTTTATAATAAAAAGTTTTGAATTTTGTGTTGTATTTCTAGTTATATAACGTTGGTGCTGCTGATATATATAACCAAGCCTGCATTGTTCTATTTAAGTAACTGAGTAATTCAGGAGACCTAGTTTTGCAGAAATCTACGGTGTGTAAAACAGCACCTTCCACAGAGCATAGTGTGTGTGATGCAAACTAACATGCATGTTTATTGTGGGAATAGAAAATGCATGTTTAAGATGCAAGTCCTCTTTGTATGTGTGCTGTGAGAATGCTATGGTGTGTGTTTAAGACTGCCATAGTACATGAGGTGTTCTGACTAATGAAAGATTCTTGATCTTTTTTACTTCTTCAGAATTAAATTTAGTGGCAGCGTATATAAATTGCCTTCCCTGAAGAACATAGGGTATAGCAATGGCTTGCTTTATCACTTCATGATTAGAAATAATTTTTCTAATCACTTCATGATTAGAAAAAAGCAGAACTTTAGAAAATTGGAGGTCATTGATAATTGTGGTGTTCCCAAAGATTATAATTGTTTCTGAATATTACGTACTTGGTTTGGCCAAACCATTATAATGAGATTAGGAGTAGTGGTGCAGTTCATCAGGTCAGTGATGGACAGTTATGCCAAGAATTATCAAGGCTATTAAACTTGTATTCAGTACATTTACATGACAAAGCGTTTTCCGAAAACTAATGTTTTCGGAAAACTGAATCAGAAAACTGATTTTCTTAAAACGTCACTTTTCTGTGTTTACATGATTAACGATAGAAAATCTAATTAGAATTCAACTGTATACATGGATTTGAGTTTTTGGAAAATGCAGGATGTTTTCGCATGCAAAGTACTTTAGTAGCCTAAGTATGATTTGAACAGACCGGACATTTCTGCGATAGAACAGAGACCAATCCAATAACTCAAGTGCTTTATCGAAGTGTCAGGTCTTAAAGTCTTAAAGATTACTATCCTGTACCTCTAGTTTTCTGCAAAGTGTGTGTACATGATATACATTTTGTTAGTTTTTGGAATTTAATCGGAAATTTCTAGGTGCTGTTTTCCAAAAACTGATTTACGGAATATTCCGATACATTTTCCAAAAACTGTGTTTACATGACTTGATATCGAAATTAGTTTTTGGAAAACTTTAGTTTTCCAAAAAATGTCAGAATTCTTATGCTCATGTAAACACACTGATTGTAATATTGTGAAATATTCTCAAGCTTATCTTTAACCTCCCTTTTGTGGTGAATTCAAATTTAATATGTCTTGTTTTCTTTATTTTATGTAATGAATGATCAGCTGTTTATTCAGTATTCCACAGAGCTGTGTTAATGTTTCAGAGTTCAGTGAAGCACTGTGAGCTGTGGCTGCCTGGGTAACCTTCACATTGCACAGCTGCTGTAGGTCACTCATGAGGCAGGTGAAAGTGAAAGGCCACTCCCCTCTGCAATCATGAGGTTTGGTTTCATGCAGATATAAACACCTAGAGGCTTGCTAAGGTAGACAGAACTTCAGCAGTGTTCCTGTAATTGCTATTTGCAGAAGCAACATTATGTGTTTCATTCTGTGTATCTTTAGAGTTGTTGTTTTGTTTTGTTTGTTTTTTAAAATACAGTATTTATTTTCTTCATAAGGGAATAATGGGTTTTAAAACGCGTAAGTGGACACTGTGAAACTAAATGTAAAAGACTTCGCCTAAACGTACATTATATGGAACATATACTACATATTTACTGTGTGGTTTTATTTGATCATTTTACTTTAGGCACACAAACAGTTAAATAAACATTACAGAGTAAAATGTTTTAACTAATAAAATGCGTTTGTGATCTGTTGGAATAAGTTTGAGGTTTAATGTGTAAGCACTTCATTTTAAGTGTATATTTAGAAAACAACTATAAATCAGCCACACGGTCTATTTGTTAGGCTATAAGACTAAATATTTCATCAGTAAACAGTGTTGTGCTTTTCATTGAAAAGGGCAGGACTGTGTGTGTGATGAGAACCAGTGGTTTGCCGCATCAGTGGTACAGGAGATCGTAATGGACTCAATGAATGTGTGCTTCTCTTCTGGGATGTGGAGCCAGCAAAGAGCTTCCTAATGACTGCTTGTTTACAGGGTGGGCTGGGTGTATGGAGCATGTGTGCTGGTGCTGCATGTTTACAGGGTGGGCTGGGTGTATGGAGTATGTGTGCTGGTGCTGCATGTTTACAGGGTGGGCTGGGTGTATGGAGCATGTGTGCTGGTGCTGCATGTTTACAGGGTGGGCTGGGTGTATGGAGCATGTGTGCTGGTGCTGCATGTTTACAGGGTGGGCTGGGTGTATGGAGCATGTGTGCTGAGTGCTGCTGCTGCTGCAGGGATGATCCCTTAATTTACAAGGTTAAGGGCAGAGTTTGAACAACATTGAGAGAGCAGACGCTGCAGCTCACACATACAGGTGGACAGACTGGGACACTTCTATTGTATGTGTCCGTTAGACAGCAGGGCTGCTAAAGTGCAAGGATATGAAGCAATCTGCTGGGGCGTGGCTGGATATCTGGAGGCACTGTACAGTACGAGTGGGGCTCTGTGTTACAGATCATTTCCTCTGGTAAGTAAGAGACTGGGCTAGGAGCTGGACTCACTATTCTCAGTCCTCTACATTTAGATTTGCAAGCTTTAAAAGACTAGATAAGATTTGCTTATATGCCGTAGGGGAGTTTGTAGCTGAGATGATTAAATAAATAATCTAAGTGATCTGTTTAACATGGCTGTTATGTTTATGGTGGTAGCGTTGTTATATTTTGCGTTGTTCTGTGGAAAGGAATGGTTTCATGTATTAAAGATGCCATTCTCCTTCCTGTAGTACAGCCCTGCTGGATACACACGATGGGAAAACCCTGTTTA
>CM072695.1:173192-254956 GCA_036884735.1 Huso huso
CATGAGAGTGGGGGTGAGGAAGATAAAATGGTTATTTTACCAATTTACATTTAATGAGATTTGGTCTTGCAAGACTGCAGAAAATCACGACTTTACAATTCTAGCATTTTAGCATCTGGTAATACGTGCTTTGCAAATTAGGAAAGCACACTTTGCCAGACAGACTAGGTTTGCAAGATATAAAAAGTTAGTAAATAGTTATGGTAAGAAACATGTTGATGGGAATGGGCTGTCCAGCAATTTGAAGCACTTTTAGAATACAGTCATTATAAAACATTAGTTTCAGAGATGAGCAAACATTGTAAATCTGAATGGACTTGCTAGCTCTTCCCATGGGATGTGAGTGGCTGAGATAAATAGCACTGGACTGCAGTATGCACCCATGCCCTGGCAGGCTGACAGGCGATTGCTTGTGCGTGAGAGGCATTGTTGTCGGCTTTTCAGTTTATTTTAGCTCCTGGAGTTCAGAGTCAAACAAATATAGAACAAAATCTGGGCTTTACTTGGAAGTGATGCCGATGCGTGATCGTTTGAGGGCTCTGCTGAATTCTGGAAAGAAGTCTTTGTAGCTCAGTTTCCTTCTGTAATTACAGTACCTTGTCTTTTCTGACATGTCAGTAGTGAAAGTCATAGGTAACGTTGGTAAGAAGTAATCGTTGTACTGTAGTTTTTTAACCATGCAACACTCAACCTATGGTTCCCAGTCCCACTTGCAACCAGTTCACTTTGAATATCTTTGGCAGTCAGGGTTGTTATGAACCTTCCTCATAATTCTTCTACTTGTTCTTGGTGAAAGAACCTTCTTTCTTCCAGACCGAGGGACCGTTGTGACAGTACCATGAGTTTTGTACTTCTTGATAATAGAAAAAATAGTTAAAAGTGGGATACTCAAATGCTTGGAAATCTTCTTTTATCCTTCTCCAGCTTTATGACAATAAATCATTTTCTGCCTAAGGTCTTCAGATAGCTCTTTTACTTTTCCCATATTGACTTATTTGTAATGACAGCAATCGAGTAATATGTTTTTAAGTTGCGAGCACTGTGAAAATTGTGGGTTTTTTTTTCTCTAAATGAAGTATTAGTCATTGATTTTACTTAAAACCCTGAGTCCGTGATTGATTATGCATATTAGCTTTCACTCATCAAAAAGCTCTACAGTTATTACTTCAGTGGTATTTGGATGAATTATGATATCAATCTGGCAAATGGCATGACTATTGTAATAGGATTTTCTGATTACATGAAATCACCAGTAAACACTCTCTCAAGTGCTGTGCAAAGCAGGGCTATCCCTCTTCCTGGCAGAGGGAGCAGTGTTTGCTTGAGTTGGCGGACCCTGCTCCGTAGGTTGCCATGTCATCACAGTATATTGGAATATTTAAAGTGGTAACTCTTAAGGGATGTGAGATTGTAAGTAATTGCAGGCTGTATGCTGAGGAGTGCTGGAGTGCAGTGTGGTAGCTTTATTTCCCATACTCCACTCCCTCAAGAGCTCTTGCTGTCCTGTCAGGGGGAGTTGTATTTTGTTTAATTGTGTCACATGTTCCCTGTCAGAGCGCAATGGAAAGAGTTTTTGTTGTCGAGTGGAATTCTCCTGTGTGTTTTATTTTTTGTTTCTTGAAGGTGTAGCCAAGCTGTGCACACACTGACTAAAAGTGTAATATATTCATTTAAATGAATAATGGATTTGTCTTGGTTTAAGAAGTTGTGGTGGTATTTCTATTACCAATTAACAGCTGCTGACTATCTATCTCTATCTATCTATCTGTCTATCTATCTATCTATCTATCTATCTATCTATCTATCTATCTATCTATCTATCTATCTATCTATATATATATATATATATATATATATATATATATATATATATATATATATATATCTATCTATATATAATATCTATCTATCTATCTATACACAGTGCTCACCCATTATAAGCCCCCTCCGTTATAGTGTGGAATCGGTTTTAACACGGTAGGGTCGTGGCTGCCATTTGCTCCATAATGCCATTACAGTAGCCCTGTTATACTCGATTATAGTTCCATGGACCCCTGTAATAATATTTGCAACTGGCAGAACACAAATAGCACGGTCTTGTAACTATGGCTCCCCTGTTATAGAGTTATAAAGGGTGAGCACTGTGTGTGTGTGTATATATATATATATATATATATATATATATATATATATATATATATATATATATATATATATATATATATATATATATATGTATAGGAACATCAACTTGGGTCATCTTTTCCTACAGTACAATGCAGTTCAGTAACATTGAGCAGTACTTTGAACTGTCTGAACACACAGGCTGTTCTATTACAGCAGGGAATCTGCAGGGAATTCCACTTTTTTTTATTATTCTGATATTAAACACCCACTGCATTGAGAAATCATACAAACAGGAGTTTACGTTAATACTGTTATATGTAAATAATGCTAGACGTGCCCTGCAGGAGGAATTCTGTCAGCTCAATAATAATATGGTGACCCTCGCATTGTTTTGCTGTTTGGGAGTTAGAGAAATATACTGTAGTTCCCTGTGTGTAAGTGACAGTACATTGTAATGAAAGTAGGGCTTGCAGGGTCTGCATGATAAGTGCTCCTTTGTAACTGCAGGGTCTCAACAGCCAGTCAGTCTCTATCTATCATACTCCCTGCTAGCAATGCTGTGTAATACATGCAGTACCACAGGGTTACACACAGTGTTCCACAGCACCACTCATTACCTCAGTAAAGCAGTGGAGAATGGGAAGCATGTTTGAGAGGAGCCTGGAGGCCGATCAAGCTGCATAATCAGAATCCGTTGCTGTAGGTGAACATTTTCAAGCAAACCCCCAGAGTATAATTGACTTGAATTCAGATGACGATGATAAAATGGTATGATGTTGGATATGTGGGGGGAAGCAGTCTGGTCCTTGAGGTTGGAGATAAACATTAAAAGCTCAAAGGTCTGGAATCCCCAAGCCACAGAATCCTCCTAACCCCCGAGCCCCCCTGTGCATTGTTACCATCCAGCTGAACTACTGTGTGGACAGGAGGGCAGCAAGGATCTCCGCAGAGCTGCCAGTACACATAGGAACAACATGTCTGCGTTTAATACCCTTCACATGAGCTGGGACGTGTTCACTGCATGTAATATCAATGTGCATGTGCTCATTTGTTTTCACTGCATACATTTTAAATATCAACATAGGAATGTCTTCATAGGTGCTTTTTATAGACTACCTAGTGAGTACCAGGAGTATACTGCATGAAGTACAGTATAAAGAGGTCATGGAAAAGCAGTTATTAAATGTAGACTTTATTTATGCAGAAAAAAAAAAATTAGCATAGGCTATTGTCTATAAGGAATAATGCAAAGAAAAAAATAAATCATGGTTCTGTTTTTGTATCAACAGATGCTCAAGCCAAAGGCAGATGAACATGGAGAGATGGCCTCTGAGGAGGACAGGGTGTCCGGGAGCAACGTGGAAGCTCTGGCAAGCGGGAAACTGGACGGTGAGAATACACCCAAAGAGGAGAAAACCTCTCCAACACCTCTGACTCCAGCAACATCTCCAACCCCGGCAACAACTCCCACCGAGGACAGCAAGAGCATGGAGGAGGACTCTGAGAGCTGCGGGGGTGACCAAGAGGAGAACATGAGGGGGGGTGGTGAGGACAGGGGTGCAAGAGGGGGCGGTGAGGACCAGGGTGCGAGGGGGGGTGGGGAGGACGGGGGTGCGAGAGGGGGTGGGGAGGACGGGGGTGCGAGGGGTGGAGATGAGGACGGGGGTGCTAGGGGTGGAGATGAGAGTGCGAGGGGGGAGCAGCTGGAAACAGCCAGGGCCACGTTCGTCATCCCCGAGGTGCGGCTCGACCGGACCTTCAGCCAGAGTGCAGACGCACTGTCAGCGCCGCAGGATGGAGTGACAGATGAGGATGAAGAGGAGGAGGAAGACTATGAAGACGAGGGAGATGAGGACAGCGATGAGAACTATCTGGAGCGCAGCGACAGCAAGCGCCACAGCATGATCGAGTCCTCAGCCTGCGAGAAGCACTGCACCCTGAGCGTGCAGAACTCCCTGCACCGCCGCACACACAGTGAGGGCAGCCTGCTGCAGGAGCCCAAGGCGCAGTGCTTCACCTCGGACAACGCACTGCACTGCCTGGAGCACGAGAACACCAAGTCTGGCTGGCTCATCCCCTCCCCAAGGACGCTGAAGAAGGAGCTAGCGAAGAATGGGGGCTCTATGCATCAGCTGTACCTGCTCTTCTCGGGACGAAAGGTAAGCACTTCAGTGCCATGACCGCATTCTAGCATTAGGTTTGATATATCTGTTATAAATGCTAGTGTCTGAAAACTGCATTGTGATTGATCAACACTTCATATACATTCAGCAGTGTATATAAAGGTGGAAAGAGATTGGAAGAAAAAAGAAATACAGCATACACTTTATACAGTAATACAGCATACACTTTATAGTAATACAGCATACACTTTATACAGTAATACAGCATACACTTTATAGTAATACAGCATACACTTTATACAGTAATACAGCATACACTTTATAGTAATCCAGCATACACTATAGTAATACAGCATACACTTTATACAGTAATACAGCATACACTTTATACAGTAATACAGTATACACTTTATACAGTAATACAGCATACACTTTATACAGTAATACAGTATACACTTTATACAGTAATACAGCATACACTTTATACAGTAATACAGCATACACTTTATACAGTAATACAGCATACACTTTATAGTAATACAGCATACACTTTATACAGTAATACTGCATACACTTTATACAATAATACAGCATACACTTTATAGTAATGCAGCATACACTTTATACAGTAATACTGCATACACTTTATACAATAATATAGTATACACTTTATACAGTAATACAGCATACACTTTATACAGTAATATAGTATACACTTTATACAATAATACAGCATACACTTTATAGTAATACAGCATACACTTTATACAGTAATACAGCATACACTTTATACAGTAATACTGCATACACTTTATACAATAATACAGCATACACTTTATACAATAATACAGCATACACTTTATACAGTAATACTGCATACACTTTATACAATAATACAGCATACACTTTATAGTAATACTGCATACACTTTATACAATAATATAGTATACACTTTATACAGTAATACAGCATACACTTTATACAGTAATATAGTATACACTTTATACAATAATACAGCATACACTTTATACAGTAATACTGCATACACTTTATACAATAATACAGCATACACTTTATACAGTAATATAGTATACACTTTATACAGTAATACAGCAATACAGCATACACTTTATAGTAATACAGCATACACTTTATACAGTAATATAGTATACACTTTATACAATAATACAGCGTACACTTTATACAGTAATATAGTATACATTTTATACAGTAATACAGCATACACTTTATACAGTAATATAGTATACACTTTATACAGTAATACAGCATACACTTTATACAGTAATATAGTATACACGTTATACAGTAATACAGCATACACTTTATAGTAATACAGCATACACTTTATACAGTAATACTGCATACACTTTATACAATAATACAGCATACACTTTATACAGTAATATAGTATACACTTTATACAGTAATACAGCATACACTATACAGTAATACTGCATACACTTTATACAATAATACAGCATACACTTTATAGTAATGCAGCATACACTTTATACAGTAATACTGCATACACTTTATACAGTAATATAGTATACACTTTATACAGTAATACAGCATACACTTTATACAGTAATATAGTATACACTTTATAGTAATACAGCATACACTTTATACAGTAATACTGCATACACTTTATACAATAATACAGCATACACTTTATAGTAATATAGTATACACTTTATACAGTAATACAGCATACACTATACAGTAATATAGTATACACTTTATACAGTAATACTGCATACACTTTATACAGTAATATAGTATACACTTTATACAGTAATACAGCATACACTTTATACAGTAATATAGTATACACTTTATAGTAATACAGCATACACTTTATACAGTAATACTGCATACACTTTATACAATAATACAGCATACACTTTATACAGTAATATAGTATACACTTTATACAGTAATACAGCATACACTTTATACAGTAATACAGCATACACTTTATACAGTAATACAGCATACACGTTATACAGTAATATAGTATACACGTTATACAGTAATACAGCATACACTTTATAGTAATACAGCATACACTTTATACAGTAATACTGCATACACTTTATACAATAATACAGCATACACTTTATACAGTAATATAGTATACACTTTATACAGTAATACAGCATACACTATAGTAATACAGCATACACTTTATACAGTAATACAGCATACACTTTATACAGTAATACTGCATACACTTTATACAATAATACAGCATACACTTTATAGTAATATAGTATACACTTTATACAGTAATACAGCATACACTATACAGTAATATAGTATACACTTTATACAGTAATACAGCATACACTTTATAGTAATACAGCATACACTTTATAGTAATACAGCATACACTTTATAGTAATACAGCATACACTTTATACAGTAATACAGCATACACTTTATAGTAATACAGCATACACTATAGTAATACAGCATACACTTTATACAGTAATACAGCATACACTTTATACAGTAATACAGTATACACTTTATACAGTAATACAGCATACACTTTATACAGTAATATAGTATACAATTTATATAGTAATACAGCATACACTTTATACAGTAATACTTCATACACTTTATACAATAATACAGCATACACTTTATACAGTAATATAGTATACACTTTATACAGTAATACAGCATACACTTTATACAGTAATACTGCATACACTTTATACAATAATACAGCATACACTTTATAGTAATGCAGCATACACTTTATACAGTAATACTGCATACACTTTATACAGTAATACAGTATACACTTTATACAGTAATACAGCATACACTTTATACAGTAATATAGTATACACTTTATAGTAATACAGCATACACTTTATACAGTAATACAGCATACACTTTATACAGTAATACTGCATACACTTTATACAATAATACAGCATACACTTTATACAGTAATACAGCATACACTTTATACAGTAATACTGCATACACTTTATACAATAATACAGCATACACTTTATAGTAATACAGCATACACTTTATACAATAATATAGTATACACTTTATACAGTAATACAGCATACACTTTATACAGTAATATAGTATACACTTTATACAATAATACAGCATACACTTTATACAGTAATACTGCATACACTTTATACAATAATACAGCATACACTTTATACAGTAATATAGTATACACTTTATACAGTAATACAGCATACACTTTATAGTAATACAGCATACACTTTATACAGTAATACAGCATACACTTTATACAGTAATACTGCATACACTTTATACAATAATACAGCATACACTTTATAGTAATGCAGCATACACTTTACAGTAATACTGCATACACTTTATACAGTAATATAGTATACACTTTATACAGTAATACAGCATACACTTTATACAGTAATATAGTATACACTTTATACAATAATACAGCATACACTTTATACAGTAATACTGCATACACTTTATACAATAATACAGCATACACTTTATACAGTAATATAGTATACACTTTATACAGTAATACAGCATACACTTTATAGTAATACAGCATACACTTTATACAGTAATACTGCATACACTTTATACAATAATACAGCATACACTTTATAGTAATGCAGCATACACTTTATACAGTAATACTGCATACACTTTATACAGTAATATAGTATACACTTTATACAGTAATACAGCATACACTTTATACAGTAATATAGTATACACTTTATACAATAATACAGCATACACTTTATACAGTAATACTGCATACACTTTATACAATAATACAGCATACACTTTATACAGTAATATAGTATACACTTTATACAGTAATACAGCATACACTTTATACAGTAATACAGCATACACTTTATACAGTAATACAGCATACACGTTATACAGTAATACTGCATACACTTTATACTGCTGTCAATCTGCTTGCAAACAGGAAGCACTTTACACTCTTAACTCTTTGATTTAGTGGCTATCAGTGTTACACAGCGTTCTAGCTGACCGTGCAATTCAGAGCTCTTTAGTGACATTCCCCAGGCCAAGATTACAGGACTAGAGGCGCCCTGATCAGCACTGATATATCAGGAGAGATCCCAACCACAGGAGGAATTAGGACAACCTGACACTGAATAGAAACATACCTGCTGATCTGTGGAAATGGAAGCCTCTGGTATCTCAACGGAAAAGCTGGGCAAGCTTACAGTGATTGAAGGAATTGATTGTCTGCAGCAGCAGGAAGCTCTTGGGGCCTGTCGTGGGAATGAGCTGCTTGTTTTCTTGTGGAGATATAAGTGGCAGGTTACTAGTGCTGGTCTTCTACAGACCATTGCATTTTTATAAACGGCATTGCTGCATTGGTTAGGTGTGTGTATGTGTGTGTGTGTGCAGTGGAATAGGATACAATATAGTCCAGACTTCTGACAAGCTATAGAGTCATTTCAGTGGAAACTTCAAAATTGAATCTGTTACCTCCTTACATTTGAAAATGTCAACACATTTTTGTGACATATTGGAAGTAAAAACACCCTTAACAAACAGGTGGCTTGACCTTTTTGATGGCATATGTAAAAAAATACAAATAGAAAAACAAGCAAGCAGCAATGATAGGGGGCGGTACGGACCTCGTGACGTTTTGAGGGTGTGATATCAGAAGCTGGACTGTTTGCTTTTGGGGACCCTTTTATATCATTGTTAAATATCTGAGCAGTGCAGTTTGCTCTTTGACAGGAGACGTCTTTGTCACTTGATGGAGCGTGTCAGTTCCAGCAGAGCTTGTAAAGGGTCAGTATTTACTGCTTCACTGTCCGGCTCCCTTTCGTCACGCCGCGCTGGCTTGGGAGTAGCTTCTGGGAAAGCAGGAAGAGAATGTCTGCAGTGTTCCAGTAAAACCTTTTTTTACAGTTTCCATTCATTCCACTGGGTGGAGCACAGGCACTCTGCTGCAGGGCCCTGTCTGCTGGCCTCAGAACAGAGGGATGAAAGATGTAGTGGGCATTCCCACCCATTCCAGCACAGTACAATAGCATTGCTCAGAAAAGTGTCTTCATGTTTGTTTTTATGAAACAATGCTGCAGAAAAACACAAGTAAAAACATTACTTAAGAGTAGCATTTAGATGGGTCTGTTTTCTTATGCATAGGGAGTGCATGTATTGATCAGATGTGAAGTTCTGCCCTGGAAGCCTGCAGTGTAAGGTCAGGTCAGCCTGTTACTGTAGCTGTGCTTACTGTACATTGAGATGCTGCGCTCTGAACAGCAGTGATTGATAGTGGCTGTGCTTATACATTGAGAGGCTGTGCTCTGAACAGCAGTGATTGATAATAGCTGTGCTTACTGTACATTGAGAGGCTGCACTCTGAACAGCAGTGATTGATAGGAGCTGTGTTTACTGTACATTGAGAGGCTGCGCTCTGAACAGCAGTGATTGATAGTGGCTGTGCTTATACATTGAGAGGCTGCGCTCTGAACAGCAGTGATTGATAGTGGCTGTGCTTATACTGAATTGAGAGGATAGTGGCTGCGCCTGAACAGCAGTGATTGATAGTGGCTGTGCTTTATACATTGAGAGGCTGCGCTCTGAACAGCAGTGATTGATAGTGGCTGTGCTTATACATTGAGAGGCTGCGCTCTGAACAGCAGTGATTGATAGTGGCTGTGCTTATACATTGAGAGGCTGCGCTCTGAACAGCAGTGATTGATAGTGGCTGTGCTTATACATTGAGAGGCTGCGCTCTGAACAGCAGTGATTGATAGGGGCTGTGCTTATACATTGAGAGGCTGCACTGTGAACAGCAGTGATTGATAGTGGCTGTGCTTACTGTACATTGAGAGGCTGCGTTCTGAACAGCAGTGATTGATAGGGGCTGTGCTTATACATTGAGAGGCTGCGCTCTGAACAGCAGTGATTGATAGTGGCTGTGCTTATACATTGAGAGGCTGCGCTCTGAACAGCAGTGATTGGTAGGGGCTGTGCTTATACATTGAGAGGCTGCGCTCTGAACAGCAGTGATTGATAGTGGCTGTGCTTATACATTGAGAGGCTGCGCTCTGAACAGCAGTGATTGATAGTGCCTGTGCTTACTGTACGTTGAGAGGCTGCGCTCTGAACAGCAGTGATTGATAGTGGCTGTGCTTATACATTGAGAGGCTGCGCTCTGAACAGCAGTGATTGATAGGGGCTGTGCTTACTGTACATTGAGAGGCTGCGTTCTGAACAGCAGTGATTGATAGGGGCTGTGCTTATACATTGAGAGGCTGCGCTCTGAACAGCAGTGATTGATAGTGGCTGTGCTTACTGTACATTGAGAGGCTGCACTGTGAACAGCAGTGATTGATAGGGGCTGTGCTTATACATTGAGAGGCTGCGCTCTGAACAGCAGTGATTGGTAGGGGCTGTGCTTATACATTGAGAGGCTGCACTGTGAACAGCAGTGATTGATAGTGGCTGTGCTTACTGTACATTGAGAGGCTGCGCTCTGAACAGCAGTGATTGATAGGGGCTGTGCTTATACATTGAGAGGCTGCGCTCTGAACAGCAGTGATTGGTAGGGGCTGTGCTTATACATTGAGAGGCTGCGCTCTGAACAGCAGTGATTGATAGGAGCTGTGCTTACTGTACATTGAAAGGCTGCACTCTGAACAGCAGTGATTGATATGGGAACAGACAGGCATGAATTGAATGTGGGGATAGCTAGGGGCTTCTTGTGTGAAAGCTGGAAGAAAGCAAGGTTTTAGTTCACAAAATGGAGCATCTACTTGCAGGGGCACAGCATTAAAGTACATGTGTGTCTGTGTGCTTCAGTGTCTGCATGCCTGGTTTGTTAGTTGCGTTTCCATTTATCTAATACTGGTTAATAATAATGTACTTCATAGTTTTCTGCAGCTGACGGGGAAATTAAATTTCAAGTACATGTACAGTATTTAAGATGAATGCACTGTATGTAGGGCCCTGTATTATTTATTATTATTATTATTATGATTATTATTGTTAATGTTATTGTTATTTTATGTAAATTTCCTCTGAATTTATCCATGTCTTTTAAAAAATAAGAAAATCAAGTGCATTGAACAGGTAGCTGTGTGTTATACTGAAACACATTTTACATACATATTTGCATTATTATTATTATTATTTATTTCTTAGCAGACGCCCTTATCCAGGGCGACTTACAATCGTAAGCAAATACATTTCAAGTGTTACAATACAAGTAATACAATAAGAGCAAGAAATACAATAACTTTTGTTCAAGCAAAGTACAAGTGTGACAAACCACAATTCAATAATACAGCAGATAATAGTGATAGTTACATCAGGATATGATTAAATAGTGATAGTTACATCAGGATATGATTAAATACAAAGTACTACAGGTTAAACACTTGGCAGATTACAGTATTCTGAAGTACAGGATTAAATGCAGTAAAATAGGGGGCAGATAAGAGCAAAATAAAGCACATTTACATGAAGGGTGATAGTGTCCCAGGATACAAACAGAGGAGTTCTACAGGTGCTGTTTGAAGAGGTGAGTCTTAAGGAGGCGCCGGAATGTGGTCAATGTAAAGTCATCAGGAATTTTAATTGAAAAATCTATTGAATTCAAACTGTTGTATTTATAAAAGCCTGCAAATGTTTTAATTTAATAGGTTAAAACAGAAAATATATGGCCTTGACTTTAGACTAAACACTGTCCTACTGCTGTAGAGCATTTCTCATCAATACCACATGGGGGCACTGCAGAGTATGTTTCCAGTGATTTAATCACAGCACAATAACTCCAGACAGCAATCCTTTTCTGCTGCTGTTGTAGTCATTTATGCTTGTTATGTATTTGTCATGTACTGTTGACTTCTTTTAAGATTTAGATGTATTATTCAATTATTATCGAGCCTTATCTAGTATGGACCACATTAACACATGCAGAGACTGGATTAATAGTGTGTGTGTGTGTGTGTGTGTGTTTAGAGTGAATAAACATGATGTATTTTGAGAAGAGCGCACACAAGAAACATTGTGAATGTGAATCTGATAACACATTGCACATGAACTGTGCCAGGTGGGAGGAATGTGATTTCAGCCCCTTCTGCATCACGAGTCCAGCGCTGTGCAGCTGTGCACATCCTTTATTTAAACCCTGTCTTTATAAATCACATCATCTACGTCTACATGCATTACACAATCTGCAACAGCTACCTAATCACACCCCTTACAAAACGGCCCTGTACATTCAATACACAGGGCTTCTACTTTAGAACCAGCTGCAATGCTTTAGCATTCTGACAGTAATTCGCTGGATTCATTAACATGGCAAGTAGAATTTGGGCTCCTTTTGAATTTGGTCTGCTACTTCACAGTAGTGATAGTTTGAAACGGGAGCACTTTAACTCACTCTTCCAGGTTTCTGACTGGACTTGCATTGTTCTGATCATTCCTGAACTAGTTTACCATCCCTTAAACCTGCGCACCCTGCTTAACACATGTGCTGGTTATTGAACCCTGCGCACCCTGCACACACATGTGCTGGTTATTGAACCCTGCACACCCTGTTAACACATGTGCTGGTTATTAAACCCTGCGCACCCTGCTTAACACTTCTGCTGGTTATTGAACACTACATACCCTGCACACACATGTGCTGGTTATTAAACCCTGCACACCCTGCTTAACACATGTGCTGGTTATTGAACCCTGCACACACATGCGCTGGTTATTGAACCCTGCACACACATGCGCTGGTTATTGAACCCTGCACACACATGCGCTGGTTATTGAACCCTGCACACACATGTGCTGGTTATTGAACCCTGCACACACATGTGCTGGTTATTGAACCCTGCACACACATGTGCTGGTTATTGAACCCTGCACACCTTGCTTAGCACGTCATAGTAACGTAGGCACAGCATCTATTTTTACTTTCGCTAATAAGGTCTTGTAACCAGGAGGTCCCTGGTTCAAATCCCACCTCAGCCACTGACTCATTGTGTGACCGTGAGCAAGTCACTTAACCTCCTTGTGCTCCGTCTTTCGGGTGAGACGTAATTGTAAGTGACTCTGCAGCTGATGCATAGTTCACACACCCGAGTCTCTGTAAGTCGCCTTGGATAAAGGCGTCTGCTAAATAAACAAATAATAATAAATAATAATAATACATTTTAGGACCTCAGGGTGAATTAAACAGAAACTTGCACGAGTACATGAACGTGTGCACTGAAATCCTAATTAAATCAAAACTACTGTTACTTTTATTCTTGTTCATGTTTTACATTTAAGAGGTAGATAAAAACAAACCAGTTCACAAACCATGTTCGCTTTTGTGTACGTACCTGAACTGAAGAACAGCTCCATGTAGGTAGACTCTTTTTTTTTTTTTTTTCAGTATTGAGTTATTATTTACGCTATTGGAAATATCCATGACGCGACATCGTCCACCACTGGGATACTGAAGCCTGAAGCTACCAGACCACTTGTGGGATTCTGAGCAAATTGCATTACTCATGAAAATCATGAAAAAAAACCCAATCTTTTATTTTCACAGCTATTTCCTAATAGCAATAGAGCCCTCATAAGAGGGCTTTCCCCTCTGATAAGACCCTTCTCATTATAATATAAAGCACCTCTTCCACGACTGCCATTCGGAATGAGAGATTTCCACTCGAAACGTCTGCATCGGCACACCTTGATTCCCTTGCTTTTCAATGATATCTCATGGCAGGCCGTGGTATTGAACGTTGCAGACTGGAGGTATAATGAGTGGTGCTTCACTATGTAAAAAGAAGAGGAAGTGCTGCAGTATTCTTGTGCAATGTAACCAGTCTCTGGAATCGACTCCTTGGTGTGCCTGACTTCATACAGCTATACAGTGACACACAGACCCAAACGGGAAAACCATTTGAAATATAAAAAAGCACTAGCTTCAGTTACAGAAGGACTGGGTATATGTATTTGTGTTTAATATTGCAATAGAAATATGTGTGTATTTGATGTACAGACTTTTATATAGTATGTCATTTAGAATGCAGCCAGTGAGCCAAATGCCTCCCAGGCACAAATATTTACTAGTAAACATTATGGTACTTTCAGAGTGTTAATCATCATGTACTACCAGCATAGAGATGCCTTTGATTGTGTGTGTGAATGGTGCGCACATATAGGATAGATAAGGATTGCTGATGGATGCAATGTGAGTTACACCAGAGGTGTAGTAGGTCTGGAATCTGAGAAATGCCATTTCATGCCAGTTAGAAACATGTGCATAGAAAAAGACCACACTATCATTATCTGAAGAGGCACTGTCGATCTAGGCATTATGCTGTGGATAACAGCACTCATTATATCACCACATTGTGCATTGTTTTTGACAAAGGACCGTAATGGAAAGAGGGTCACTGTTTAAAGTGAATGCGTGGATGGTGTGTTTCTGGTACACATCTCTGTTGAGGCAGGATCCCTTTTAAGAGATATCTTTTCCCATGTCTTTTCTTGTGATAGAGATAACGTAGGAAATGTTTAACAATATGTTAACACTGTAAGACTTCACTTTTTTTTTTAATTCGTTACTGCATGAAATGTGTTAATTCCTGTTCCTGTTAATTGCAAGTTGCTCTGGATGGCAGCTCTTCAGTATTGTGTGCCGGTAAACGTGACGATGGTGGTAGCAGTGCCAGGCTGTTTCCCACATTGTTCAGGATTAGGCTCTGTAAGGCCGCAGACCAGCCTGACAAAGTAAAGATCAGGGACTGGGAGCCTCTCCCCATTCAGATACACAGCACACCTTCAATCATCCTCACAGACCAGCCTGACAAAGTAAAGATCAGGGACTGGTACATCTCCCTTTTAAAAATACACAGCACACCCTCGAGATCATCCGCACAGACCAGCCTGACAAAGTAACGATCAGGGACCGGTACATCTCCCTTTTAAAAATACACAGCACACCCTCGAGATCATCCGCACAGACCAGCCTGACAAAGTAAAGATTAGAGACTGGGAGCCTCTCCCCATTCAGATACACAGCACACCCTCGAGATCATCCGCACAGACCAGCCTGACAAAGTAAAGATCAGGGAAAATCTCCCTTTAAAAAAACACAGCACACCCTCGAGATCATCTGCACGGACCAGCCTGACAAAGTAAAGATCAGGGACCGGTACATCTCCCTTTTAAAAATACACAGCACACCCTCGAGATCATCCGCACAGACCAGCCTGACAAAGTAAAGATTAGAGACTGGGAGCCTCTCCCCATTCAGATACACAGCACACCCTCGAGATCATCTGCACGGACCAGCCTGACAAAGTAAAGATCAGGGACGGTACATCTCCCTTTTAAAAATACACAGCACACCGAGATCATCCGCACAGACCAGCCTGACAAAGTAAAGATTAGGGACTGGGAGCCTCTCCCCATTCAGATACACAGCACCCGAGATCATTCAAAGTAAAGATCAGGGACTGGGAGCCTCTCCCCATTCAGATACACAGCACACCCTCGAGATCATCCTCACAGAGTGTGCAGTGCTCCTGCAGTCTCATCCAATCGATCAGGCTCTCAATGCGCTTGTCGGCTTCATAGGGGATTAACTTGCACTCTCATTTGTGTTTCCTGCTTTATTTGCACTTTTTATGAGCAGCAGCATATGTAGTTGTTCCTAAGCCTTATGAATTGCATTACTGATTTTCCATCAGAAGGGCTAACGTTGCAAAAAACTATAAACAGTTACAAACTAATGGCATATTTATAACACTGTGTTCAGTGCTTGAGTCGATTTAATTGTGTAAATACTGTGTTCTTTAAACAGAATTGATTAAGGGTAACTATGATCTCAGAAGATTTATTTAAAAATGAATTGTTTTTGACTGTACTGCTGCTTCAATGCCTAATTGTGCAGTGGTTTTAGCAAACCCAATTACACCTATTTTGGCACCTTGTGCACTTGTCATCTTTGTTAATTTTTATATTGAGACTTTTTAAAATGTTTGTAATGGTTAAAATACAAAATAGCAAATAAGCATAAATTGATTTCTTCATATATGACATAATGTATTCTGCCAAAAAGTGTAAATAATATACTTTAAATGTGATTGTTAGTGTTAATCTAGTAATACCTTTCTACACCTTTTGGGGGTGCATGTGTTACTCTGCATGCACTACCCAAGTCACCTGTAACAAGGCTCAGCGGTTGTCTGTTTTTTCACTAGCAGTTGTTGGTACTTGGTGGTCACTGGAACAATAAGGGCATTTTAAAAAGCGTGGGGAAACCCAAATGTGGGTCTCCACAACTGCTTCCTGTACTTGCTTCCACTTGTACTGTACGTGGGCTCTTACTCTCAGTAATAATGGAAACTATTTCATGCAGCAACCCCTCCAACCACAAAGCCTCTGCTTGTTCCAGTGCAGGGGGCTGCTTCCTGTACCCCCTGCACCTCAGTAACTTCCTGTAGCCCCCTGCTTGTTCCAGCTGCTCCTGAGTAACTTCCTGTCACCTTGTGCTGCTGTGCGGGGTGCTGTCTTTAAAATGAAGAGTCACTTTAGATAAGGCTTTAACGTATAAATCAGAGCAGTATTTATATCAATCAACCCTGCATCTTTAGGACCTCCACAAACTAAATGTTATTGCCTAGACTTATACATTTGGGGCCAGGCATAATTTTAGCTTGCAATGCCTGACCCATCTGTAACAACTGGAGAATCTGTGAAAGCCATCTGCATCAATACTAATGAGGGTCAAAAACCAACGGCCAGCCTAAAACACTGTGGATAGCAGCAGCGGGGATGTCTTTCTTGAAAATTACATGCTGCATAATTCTTAAGGGTTAGATACATTCTACATAATAAAATATTCAGAGTTCTAAAAGTACCAATGCAGTTGTGAGGGACTGTTGCCTGAATACCAGTCCCTAGGGGGAGCAGCATGCTGGAAGGCAGTAGGCTGCTGTACCCTTCACAGTGAAATGCAGTTTGTCTTTCTGTGCGAGTGGGCACAGGCAGCCCCTTCACAGTGAAATGCAGTTTGTCTTTCTGTGTGAGTGGGTACTGTCAGCAGCAGAGGTACATCTTGATAACAGCTTGGATACACCTTAAAAATAGAACCATCATGTCTGTAAAAGTTCCAGGCTGACTCTCTGAAGGCCTGCCTGTTACCCATACAGTACAAGTTGTTTCCACACACATATAAGCAGTACTGTCTCTCATAGATAAACCCTTTTTATTTTGAAACACGTTCAATAACAACAAACCCTGGATACTGGCTGGTGTTCAAGGACTGGGATGACGGCACTGGTGATTTGTTTGTCGAGTAGGAGATTTCTTCCCTTCACTGACTGATTTAAGATGTGGATCTCGTCAAGCCCGCCCTGGTTGAACCCTTCATTCTCCTACCCTGCGTCTGTCTGCCTGTTTGACATCTATTGCCAATTGAAACCACACGGGGTTCATTGACTCAGAAACTACTGGTTAATCTCCATCTTCTGTAACCAGGGCAGTCTTCTTCAAGTCTTGGCTGAATAAAGCCCTGCTTGGGTTAACAAACAATCCTTATAAAAGTTTACAACAGTACATTTGAACAGTGGTTTTGCAGTTTTCAATGCTAGTCCCATGGTTATACTTTGCATTTACCATGGTTTGTCTTTTTTTAATGCTTTACCATACCTCTATGTTAATTACAATGTTTACCTATGCTTTACCTTGTGTTAACTGCTTTGTTACACTTTGCTGTGCTTTTACTATGGGAAACGTATCAGGGAAGAAACACCTTGATTGATTAAGGCGATTTGTGAAAAGGGTTTTGAAGTGTGCCGGTAGATTCTTATCAGTCATAAGGAACAGAGGCTGTGGTCCAGTGGTCCCGGCTCAGCCACTGACTCACTGTGTGACCTTGAGCAAGTCACTGAACCTCCTTGTGCTCCATCTTTCAGGTGAGACGTTGTTGTAAGTGACTCTGCAGCTGATGCATAGTTCACACACCCTCGTCTCTGTAAGTTACCTTGGATAAAGGCGTCTGCTAAATAAACAAATAATAACAGGAATGGTCTTGGTCATTTTAAAATCGATTTTTTGGTGGTTCATTTAAAAAAAACTGAAGCATCAATTAGATTTTTATTCAGGTTTTGTTTCATTGCTCATGTGTTGGTGATTTGAATGTATGTGTTACTGGAAGTAATTAAATTCAGATAGGGATTCTCAAGCACTCCACAGCATCAATGCATCTGCATAAATAAATGATAATCATTCCTCCATTTGACTTGTGCAGTCCATAAAGGGTATTAGGAAGTACTGTGCATTTGTCATTTGAGGTGGACAATTTAAACTATTTCAGTATTATGATACAGGTTTCCAGTAATGCTTTCGTTTCCCTTAATGTGTTATTTTTCAGTAATTATGCAAAGGGTACCCGATGGCTGTGCCTTTCTGACGTTCAAACCCTTCAGAGAGCGATCGTTTATTCGATCAGTGCCGCTCCTGCCTCAGCAGCTTGTGAAAGAGGGAACTGGAAGGTAACACAAGGTTTATTTTGATTCGGTTTAGGTAGCTGTTGCTACAGCAATACCACTGCAGAGTCGTAACAAACTGTAAGGAATGACATCAGGGGCCCTTGGCCTGGCAGATTGTTGTTCAGTTAAACAGTGAAACTCGGTATTCCCCACAGCTTCGTATAAGCAGCCCCAGCTCAACAGGCTTCGGTTCTGATTCATTCTGTCATGTGTTTATAAATATGAGGAACATATGGCACTGTTTGTATCAGAGTACTAGCTGTTGCTATGGTGCCCTAGGCCTGTCTTTATAACCATAGCGACGGGCCGCACGTGTTGTTAAAGGCCATTTAGGTATATGCTGTTTGCATTTAATTGCGTCTCTAAGGATATGTGTGCTGTATCTGCCCTGGACACACCATGAAAAGGGTATTAGCACTGCAGAATGTGAAGTGCACCCAGCCAGACCAACAGAACAGCTGCTGCTTCCACCAAGCTTGTAGTCTTGCCAGCTCATGTAACACATGGCAGGCTACACAGTGCAGCGTTTGTGTTGCCTAGTTTGCAAGTACAAGCAACAGCAAATCTGCACTCCACGTGCTATGGGAGCAGTTGTAAAACCGCCCTCATATAGAATTGTGATGTCACATAACAGTGTAGGCAGATGCTATTCAGCTTAGTGACGGCATGCATCCTATATAGCTAGTCCTTAATGAGCACCTTCAGGAACAGTGGGGGCCCAGGGACCAATGCGGGGGGCCCAAAGAATGTGCTGTTGTGAACAAGTTTTAATAAGAATATAACAGAATCGATAGAAATTGATCCCAACCGCTCCTGTATATCTGCTGAGTTGCAACACTGACTCGGCACACCCGGCCTTCAGTCTAAAACAGGGAACGCTTGCAAACACCTAACATGGCGACATTGCTTCCTAGTCATTGGCCTGCATTGCAATACTGTAATATCCAGTGTGTGTATATATATACTGTAATACTCTTTATCCAGGCGTATAAGTGAATTGTATTTGTTTAAATGTACAAATTGCAGACTAGCATGTCTAAAAGCATCTACACTCCGCAGTGACTTTTGAAATCAGGTCTTGAAAGTGTAATGTTAGACATGTAACAATTTCAACACCATTGTAAATCTAGCGCTATCGCTTACAGCTGTCAGTGCACCAAGTACAAAGATAAATCCAGCTTTCCTCATTGGAGGTTGGAGTCTCAGTGAGTACAGTAATCGTCCACTGAGGAGACGCACCCTAGAATCTGGGCAGGGCCTCGAGGGAGACGCACACGTGTGTGTGGATTTTAAGGGGCACGTTAAAAGGACTAAGTTGACAGTTGTGATTACTCTTGCTCACACATTACCTTGACTGCAATTTGAAACCACAAGCTGTTTTCTTTGCTTTTTCACATTTTGAGTTAATTTCAAGTCTTACTTTTCTTTATAAATTCCCGCTATAATGATTACAGAAAGATTAATTTGGGAGCCTCTTGTGTGATGAGTTGAATCAACACAGAGTTCAGGATTTCAGCTGCCCATCTAATGACATGATGACAATACCAACATATGATTTATTTAAAATAGATTGACAAAACCCAGGTTTATCGGGTTAAAAAAATTAAATTCTAAATAGGTCTAAGGGGTGTGTTTTTTTTTTTTTTGGTTATCGGTTAAAAATTCAAGCCCTACCGATTTAACAATTATTCTTTTCTAATGGGTCTGATATACTTTATATTGCAGTGAATTCATTATCTTTATTATTTACTCTGACCCTTCTGTTGTGGGCTGTTCTTGAGATCTGACATCACATCTGCCATTCATGCAAATATGACCAACATTCCCCCTTTCATTGACAGCATGTAAAGAACACATTTACTTGGCAGGATATCTTGTAAAATGATAAAAGCCCAGCAGTAAAGGCAGCTCCTACACTGTTCTCGAAGATGTTTGGACTGGGCTGATAAACAGCCTCTTCACAGTGACTGAACTACAGTGTCACTGCTGCCCCTGCTAATCACTTTGTGTAGTATGTAGAAGAATTGGAGGTTGATCTCTCACTTCAATTCTGACCTTTAACAGCTGTGGGCTCTGAAGGCTCTTCACATAACTTTGTACTAGTTTGATATAAATACCAGTCCAGGATTTACCCTTTTAATTTAAGACTAATGCCTTCTTTCTATCCAGTGTCATCTGTTCTACTGTCTCACCTGTTTGTTTACAAAAGCTGTGTGAATTCTGCAGTTATATTAACCTAGAAACAGGTTGACTGGATATTAATATTTGCAGTTTGAAAGCAAAACGTTACATTTTACTCCTAAGCATCAGTACCACACTGGCAGCTAATACTTAAACACACACATGTTAGACGTTATCAGGGTTTCTTTTCATATGTGCCAAAAATTCTTTCCAAAAACTGGAAGAGTTAGTAGAGATCATGATTGGAATGTGAAGTAATATTACAATGAGGGAGTTCTTAGACTTCAAAAAGCAGGCATTGTTTCAGCATCCTGTTACAGGAAGAAGCAAGGCCTGCAGGAAGTGGCCTCCAGAGTCACCAGGAAGTATTTGAGGGATACGAGAATTCCAGTATCTTTTGTGGATGGAAGCTTTCATCTCCATCTCATGCACTGTCCTGCTCAACACAAGTTGAATCAATAGCTGTGTCACGCCTCCTCCTCCTCCTCCTCCTCGTCTCTCTCGCTCAATATCTTCTCATCGGCGCTCATGAATTATTGAATCAGGTTAATGTGGCTACAATTCTTAATCTTGTGGTGATGGACTGTTATTCTATCAGGATCCACACTTATTATTAAGCATTGGTATGAAGCAAATCAACTTTATTCTAGCAATCTTAAACATAAGCTTATTTATTTCACAAGAATATGGATTGCATATTAGCAGCTGGATCCATTCCAGGTTTTATTATGAACTTAAATAGCTTAAATAACTGGATCCATTCCAGGTTTTATTATGAACTTAAATAGCTTTAATATATATATATATATATATATATATATATATATATATATATATATATATAATATATAAACACACACACAGTAATGCGGTTGTGAGGGTCCATACTTAGGAGGCGCGTTATTTGTGTTTCATTTTATAACGAATATTGCCATTTTGTTTCCCGAAATGATTTACAATGCCCACAAGCCAAATTAATACTCGGATACAAAATTGAGATGTTCGGATTTGCTACAAATGACAGAAATACCTTGTACTTATTTACCGTCTCACCAGAATGTGCGCGATGGTCTCAAAAAAAGGCAAATGAAACAGAGTTCTACTTGTTCTTCTACTTGTTCTTGGTGAAAGGACCTTCTTTCTTCCAGACCGAGGGAGCATTGTGACAGTACCAGGAGTTTTGTACTTATTGATAATAGAAAAAATAGTTGAAATTGGGACACTCAAATGCTTTGAAATCTTCTTTTATCCTTCTCCAGCTTTATGACAATAAATCATTTTCTGCCTAAGGTCTTCAGATAGCTCTTTAATTTCCCCTATTGACTTATTGGTAATGACAGCAATCATCCAATGTCTATTATACTCTCAAGAATGTTCACCTACAATCCAGCATTTTTTAGACTTTAGGTTCTGCATTATCATATTGAAATTTCTAGCACTTTGTAGACAATACTATCATAGCATCAAACTTTTGAAATAGCATTTTTGGAGTTTTCCAAAAAAAATTCTGAAATAAATGATTGTAGACATCTATTTCTTGTAACTTTTTTCCTCATCCACAAAAGCAAAAATTTTGCTACAAAAGACTTTTCCTAAAACTATAAATTATAAATTACCATTGGGGTACGTAAACTTTTGACAACAACTGTGTGTGTGTGTGTGTGTGTATATATATATATATATATATATATATATATATATATATATATATATATATATATATATATATATATAGTTAGTATTACTCTGTTTTAATATAATTGAGTGTATGAACCACTGTAGTTGGAGATCTATGTAGTTGGTGGTCCACTATGAAAGGTGCTATATAAAATAAAAATGGATTGATTGATCTGGTCAACATTCCCTACCCAGTGTATGACTTGTTGGTCCAGGACTTAAGTCATAGCACTATTTAGAGAGGAAAGCCACAAATGGGGAACCAACAGCGATGACTGTGCTTGAAGTCTTCGGTGACGAAGGCAGTCAACCAACCTAGCCCTGCTGGGGACCATGCTGTAAATCTGTGCCTCTGCTGAGTGCAAGTAGGTGCTGGGGACCATACTGTAAACCTGTGCCTCTGCTGAGTGCAGGTAGGTGCTGGGGACCATGCTGTAAATCTGTGCCTCTGCTGAGTGCAAGTAGGTGCTGGGGACCATGCTGTAAATCTGTGCCTCTGCTGAATGCAGATAGGTGCTGGGGACCATGCTGTAAATCTGTGCCTCTGCTGAGTGCAAGTAGGTGCTGGGGACCATGCTGTAAATCTGTGCCTCTGCTGAGTGCAAGTAGGTGCTGGGGACCATGCTGTAAATCTGTGCCTCTGCTGAGTGCAGTAGGTGCTGGGGACCATGCTGTAAATCTGTGCCTCTGCTGAGTGCAGGTAGGTACAGTGATTAAGCTGCAGTAGTGTAACAGAGCTGAGGGATTCGTTACCAGATCCACATTTCACAGCCATCTCTGGCCTTGCATATTACTTTTGTTTCTGGACTCAAGAATGAAGTGTATCTAGTTTTATAACGTCAGTCAAGTCCAGTAACGTATTAGTCCAAAGGCACAACTAACTACTATCTTAATTGTGTTAATAAAATGCTTCTCTAGAATGGACCATTTAAAAAGCAGCCGCCTTGACTAACGTGCAGTTCTGCTAGTTGTGGAAATGCAGTGTAGCAGCAATGTGCAGCTGTCCCGGAGTCCATGTTTAGACTTGGCACTAGGTTAGGTTGCTTTGTGGTAGTTTTCAAATGTGTTTTGTTAACATGGGCCCCATAAGAGCAGAGGTTGTTTTTCTTTTTGCTCTATTCAATGCTTTATACAATACCAGGAAACATGGCCTGTGGTTCACATTATATTGTTTCCATTCATTGAAAACGCGCTCTCAAGGAAAGCAATTTAAAGGCGCTCGTTCTCAAGCGTGCGTTTTTGTAGTGTTAAAGTCACAATGTAACGGAAGGAAGTGTTGGGCAGAGAGGAAGTTGGCTTCAGGTCACCTGAGTGGGTTTTAGAGCTTTTCATGTGCACTTCTTGAGATTGGTATGAAATGCACCATTGTCCTGCATTAAAAAAAGAAATCCCATTCATTCTGTAAGTGGCTTTTCCATTTCGCCAGCTTGTGCCCTGACAGCTGCAGTGGTATCTGGTTCCATGCTGTGTATTAGAAACCAGTTCTATCTACTGCAGAGAAGCTGCTGTCTCCTGTACAACAAGCTGAACTCTGTCTCTGTTTCAAATCAGCTTCAATAGGAAAACTAGAGCAACATCTCTGAATGTCTGTAGTGATGGGTCCATACAGTATGCCTGCATTAAAGTACAGCAGTGGATTCTGTCCATTGGGGTGTGTTGCCATGTGTCCTAGTTTATTTATGAGGATAGTTTCTGAGATGCAACAGCTCCTTGGTAATGGCGTAGTTTATCCACCAGGGTGGACAAAGAGGCTTTAAAACAGCACCAGACCTCATCACAATGATTCAGTACGTATCTTTACTTACACAGCACCTCATGTACAGTGCTCATGTTGTTTTGGCGCAGCTGGGTGTCTGTAGTCACAAAGAGGTTAAGTATCCTGCTGCAGAGGCCAGTCAGTGACTCCGTGGCTGGGATGTAATTGGATCTAGGGACAGCTGGACCCTGCCTGCTCCCCACGGCACCTCTCAGCTTCCAGTTCATTTATGAACTCTTGCCTGCTTCTCTCACATGTAGCCAAATGGGACACACTATTCAGGGTTATCTGATTGCTCTGTGATCTTTCAAGTGTGTGGGGGAACTGCCCTCATTGTTCTGTTGTATTTCTTTATTTGGATATAAACACCCAGCATGCACTGGGAAAAGTGCTTTATTAACCCAGCCACCATGATGTTGAAGTATTAAAAACAAACCAGTTTTCCTGAACTCAGTAACATTTTAAATACAATGTAACTTGGTAGCAATTTCTACAAGCCTTCCTTTATTTTTATATATAGTGAAGGTAATAAGGGGTTAATGAGTCACACCTTGCATGTAAACACAGACACATTCCCCCCCCCAGAAAGTTTGAAAGTTCATACTAGCTACTAAGTTCATACTACGGAAGGTAAGTGGGATACTTCCTGTAGTTCTATGAGGATATGAGGTTGACTTTCATCCAGGTATTCTTTATTCTGTTCAGGAGACAATAGAAACTTCACTGGGAATGGACATTCGGCACAGTTACAGTCCCTACAGAGGGACTGAGCTTTCCTTCCTTTTACAGGGCAGTCAGTCGTTTCCCTTCAGACTGCTCGGAGCACCCTGGCTTCAACACTGCGTTTGTCTTCCAAATAAGGCTTATCTGGTTTAGCAGCGCTGGGATTTCAGTTCCCATGGTCCTTCCTAAAATAAAATGTTCTAGGAAGCTGTGAGTGATTGCAGCGTTGTGATTTGTATTTCGTTTTTAGCTCCACTTCCCTGGTTGTATTGGAATATATTGTATGCAAGCCACAGTAGTGCAGAGTGTTAGACTTGCCCCACAGTTACAAATGGGAAGCAGGTCCCTTTGAACATCTTCAACAGCAAGTCTAAAAAGGTTTGCCTTGTTTAAAGTCGTGTATCTAGATTTCCAAACAGGCTGCTAGTAGCTGACATGGTCACAAGGGATCCTCGACTCCTGTTCAGTTCTTATCGATGTTTGTCTAAACTTTTGCCTTGCCTGCGTAATTGCGTATTTGGACAATGTTCCAAAATAGCTCCAATCAGACTGGCTAAAGCAAACAAAAACATCAGTTGCATGATTGTAGCTTTGTTTTTTTATTAAGTGAAGAATAACATGTCAAATCAGATTCAGCTTTTCATAATATGTTTATATTGCTGTACTTGTACAGCATATGTTTGCTGGGAGATTTAAACTAATGAGATAAATAGGCAGGTACATTTTTATAACAGTTATTACACTTGCTGTTTACTTGCTTTTTTGTTCTCTTCCGAACAGTGAATTCTAATTAAACATCTGAGTCACAAATAATAAAAAGCACAGATCAAAATGATGTGTTTGTTTACAACTGTTCAAAACAACTCTGGACATTTCTTAAAATATGAGAGAGTTGATAGAAAAGTATGCTATTGGGTTTTCTTCAGTAGTTTTGCAATAGGAGCATGCATTTGTTTATTAAAATATCTGTTAACCCTTTAGGGTCCTGTTTTCACCTGTTTTTTTTTTTTTTTTTTTTACTTTTGCTAGATTTGTGGTGATTTAACTATAAGGTTACAGGTTCATGTCATACATGAAATGAATGTGCACACACGAGGCTTCCATGAACAAAAAGTCTGAGACTCACCCTGTTTAGTACAGATAATAAAAACCACAGAAAGACGCTTTTTAGAAGAAAAAAAATAATAATTTATTTATACAATTTATTTTAGCATGGCCAGCTCAAATCTGACAGTGCACAATGAAACTTCAACATGTAGGGAACACGGAAACAATGTTTGAACAAATTGGATAATAAATAAAGGAATCGTGGCCATATATACAAGGACCAAAAGCAACCAAAGAGAAATGAACAATTGAAAAATGTGCAAAAGAAAAAAACAACTCCTTCAAATGGTTCGTTCCAGGGACCCTGATCATGTGGTGCCAGATGGAGCTCTTCACTGTGGCTAAAAGTCCTGCAAGGTGGCAACCATGGCAACCTAACCCTAACAGCTGACTTGTCTCGTGCATCTGATCCACAAACACAAAAACAAATATATATTGATTGGAAAATAGGTCCTTGTGCCTTTGATGTCACCATTTCTCTTCTTTTGTAAAGATTTTGTCTGAAAGTGTTTACTGCACCGAGGTAGTTCTGTCTTACAGTGCAGCAGTAACATTGCAAAACACTCGCATTCACGGCTCTCTCCTGACATGGTCCAATGCCAGGAATGCACGAATAGGACCTCATTTTGAAGCTCAGACTCTGCTCTTCCCAAAGGTGTATCGCCAGCAGGGCTGTCTCTTACAGTGCCTGAGTAAAACGAGTTAAGGGCCCGGTCGCTTGCAGGATGTTTAACATTAGGCGGACCCCAAGGAACACTACTGAGGATCAAAATGTAAAAGAGAAATGAGGTGAAAAGGGTGAACATGTTTTCTCAGATTATGAACTTGTTTTCTCTGTATATGATTTTCAGTCTGTAGTGTCAGCTAATCATTTATTTAAAGAGTCTCATAAATGTGTCTTGCTCTTGTGTCTTTCTATTTCAGTAATATGTGTAAATTGTGCTAGCTTTCCATGATACCCATGTGGTGTTGCTTGCGTTCATTAAGTCCATTAACTGAAGGGAGTCATTCGTAACAGTGGGGATGTTTCATTTCTTAGCATACAGCACTGCTGCTGTTCTGTGCTGGCAGGGCTTCCAAAGCTCCGCCTTGGTTCTGAATGGCCCACCCCCTTTAGCTGTAGCCACTCAGCAGCTGGGGAGTAGGAAGTGTAACCCTCCCCTACACAGCATGCTGCTTTACACATTCCATGGCAGTGTCTGCAGAGCACTGATTGTTAGGCTCTGTGCCAGAGTCAATACAACGTGTTCATTGTTAGCAGACCAGCAGAGAGCTGTGTGTCCCCATTCTGTAGATGAACAAAGCCTTGCTTAGTGCTGGATGCTGGGCTAGTGTGCCTGTGCCAATCCTGTAGTAGATATCAGAATTTCGGGGTACCTTCAGCTTGTTTCACCTCCACTGATAAGATCCTGAACGCTGGAGTGTATGATGCAGACTGTTCTCTTGCTGTTTCCCCATCAGCTCAGCGGAGGCGACTCGGAGTGCAGCTGTGAAGAGGGACAGGACGGCTCCAAGAAGAAGACCACTAAAAACCTGTAAGTCACAAGGGCAATATGATTCATTGAATGAACAGGTTCCTGCTTTTTGAACCCACACATTTAAAGGAACATACCTCTAGAGATGTACAAGTATTGTGCACATCATTATTGCATTGACCTTTTAAACTACTTTGTGTTTCTCTATAGCCACATAAAGTGTTATTTTCATGCAGTCTGTAATGTGATCCTGGCTGGCCTCATTGTTGGGAAGTGTCCTGCAAGCAGGCCTGTGCAGGGAAGAGGGCTCTGGGGGACTGTGTGGGAGGGAGGATTCAGGGAGGGGGCAGCAGACTGGGGGCCTCTCTGATAGGATCATGCTACACATAGGCTGGGGGCCTCTCTGATAGGATCATGCTGCACACAGGCTGGGGGCCTCTCTGATAGGATCACGCTGCACACAGGCTAGGGGCTTCTCTGATAGGATCACGCTGCACACAGGCTGGGGGCCTCTCTGATAGGAACACTCTGCAGGCTGGGGGCCCCTCTGATAAGAACACGCTGCACACGGAGCAGCTGCCTTTCATTCATTTTTACCAGAGCACTCCCCTGAAATCAGCCTGTGAGAAATGCATGCAGAGCACCAATAGTGCGCTCATCAAAAATGAGAAAGAAATGCAGTTTCAGGACCATGTTTCTGTATTGTGTGTTACAGTGAAATGTTAAATACTGTGCTGTTGAAAGTATATTTCAGAAGGTTGTTATTAGCCCATTTTAAAAGGGATTGAAGGAAGCTCCAATAAGGGAACTTTACATTAGTAACTGTACTGTCCTCCAGATTAGCTCACACATCCAAGTCGGGTTTACTTTACATTACTTGGAGAATGTAAACAAACTGAGCAGTCAACATAATATTCAGTGCAATGTAGAGCACACCAAGTTAAACTGGAAGACTTTACAGTAGTTAACATACAGAAATTAATTAGATTCTAGTGTACATTGATACATGTTTTTTAAGCAAACTATAGGTTCATTGATTAGTTACACTACATTGAAGACATTGTTTTACTGCAACCCTAGAATAGAACTTTAATACATTTACTCAACATTCTGCAGCAAATCGTAAAATTCCTTCACGACTTCCGAAACATCTGGACATAACATGCAGTCTTCACTCTTTCCACTAGATGGCAAAGGGGTCTTAGCATTAGAAAGCCGAGGGCTGGATCCTCTCCATTGTACTTTCTTGTAGTCGGGTTCTTATTAATCTATTGCACTCGAAATCTCAAACCTTTAACATCAGTGCCAATTACACCATATGGAAGAAGATACACATACACAGTTATGTATATTATTACTTCTTTCAATGTAGTATTTATTTGACAGATGGGCACATGTTATTTTGTGATGCACTTTCATGTTGCAGTATGTTATGCTGACCCCTATTTTATAGAAGACTCATTTTGTAATGATAGCCATGCAATTACCTGGGGCTGTAGCTGTGGCTCTGTGCAGTGAGTGCAGCTTTAGAAATGATTCTCTATGCAGGGCACATGTGGTTTGTGCTGCCCTCTGATTGGTTTGGCATCTGGCCTCCCTCCAGTACTTTGTGTCTATAATGTGTTGGATGAGGAGAGCCGTCATTGCAAAGCTAGAGCTTCGTACAGAGCACAGTTTAGACACACTGGCTCAAATGTACCACACAATGGTTGACTTTTCAGAAAGGTATCTGGAAAGGTAGGATATTGTTTTCCTTGCATTGTCTCAGCTTGCATTGTCTTTGTGATCTTTTAACATTTACAGCTTTGGAAAGCATATAGAAAAGGAGATTACTGTGAATAGTATTATATTGTTGCAAATGGAATTGTTAAAGATGTGTTAATACAAAAGCAGTATTAAAAACCGCTCTCTGGCAGTTAATAGAGTAACACATGAGATGACAAGTGTGGCATCTGTAATTATTCATGCTGTTGTATTTCTGATGCTGAAGTCTGTAAGGAAGTTGGTTACAGATGGAGATACTTGCGAGAAGTGATATGTCCCGTAGCTATTGAAGCTTTTTGTTGTGTGACAGTCTGAGTAATATGTTTAGCAATTAAATGTACTACTGTTTGAATTGAATTGGTCCACAATGGCTGTGTTAGGCAAGCTACACTGTTTATTCAGAATTCACCAACAGCACACTCTCTGCAAAGTCAAATTCTGTCTTCTGAAGCCCATGTGTGTGGTGCTTGCACTGCTGCAATGTTATCTCTCATTCATTTCTCATTTAAGGTGTTACAAAGTGAGAGACTTGAATGTAAATGACCTGCTACAATTGTGTTCAAGTTTAAAGCAGTGAGGTTTCATCCACTCTATGCTGAAGATATGTGTTTTTTGTGTTTGTAATGCTGTAGCAGTCATCGGTTCTGCTTTGCTGTTTGTACCAGTCCAGTTGGTTCACTATCCTCACAGTTTTCAATACTAAAGCCCTTTTCCCAACAAAGCAGTTCTAATTTTAAAAGACCACAGGCATTGGGATGCAATTACAGATGCACTGTAATAAGAGACAGATGATTTGAGGTTTGGACTTTCTCGAGTCCTAAGATAATTACGCCTGGCAAGATCCTGTTTCCCATGCAGCGCTCAGATTGATTTTAGGAAACTGCTAATTGCTGCAAATTACCCTCTTGGAGCAAACTAACAATCTAAGGCATGTTAATTTGATAAATAGACGCAGGTCTGACTGGATTAACAGACAGGAGGAAGAGCTATTTTAAGTTGCCATGATGTGATTCTTGGGGAAAATCTGACATGAATATCTTTATTTGTTCAAATAAACATGTATTCAAGACAGCTTGTGTGTTTTGTTGTAGCTTCTCCTGGGGCACTGTGTGCTAATTAAATGTAAAACTATATTCGGTCTCTATATGGAAACATAGTTGCCTGTAGAGATTTGTGGAGCTAATGACAGAGCCAGCAGCTTTGTACTGAGCTTTTTAAAAATGTAGTTCATATATAGTCATGGGTTCTGGTCCCAATTCAGTAGGAGTGTCAGTGTTTTTGTGAAGAGTTACATGCTTGTACTTTTAAAGCAATGCATAAAGTCATCTTGTGTATGTGGTTAGGTTATGGGCCCAGTCCCAGACCACCCTCTGCCTATACTGTCATTGACAGCCCACCCCTCTGTGCCCACCTGGCCTTCGCTAGTAAGTGTCTCAGATCTTTCCATTTAGTGGACCACACTGCTGAATTAATTCCCGATTTTAATCATAAATTCTTTCATTAAACTCTCAAATACTTTCCAGGGCTATAAAAAGAAATGCTGCTTACCACAGCACCATATAATGGTTGGCTAGACTGCGCCTTCATTATAGAAACCCAATAAACCAAAAGAGAGTCTAAAAATAAAGAAGCCGGTTCTGAAGTATCCTGCCACGTCCTGCCTACCTTAGGGATGCAAGGGCAGCGTATTGTGGGTAAATAAAATCCTGCTGTGGATTTTTGTTTGAGCTGTTCTCTTTTATTCTATTACTGCGTTAACGTGATCTTAAAATGCAGAACAATATCTTTAGTGTGTGGCACATTTTCATTTTGAATTCTGCGCCTTTTAAGTAGTTTATTAAATGTAAATGCAAAATAAATAAATAGAATAACCATAGTTATGAGTTCTGTTAATTCAGTATTTATGCCCCCCCACTTTGTGTTAATCCTAGACACAGTAGACCTCCTGTGTTGTCTTCTGCTGTTGAGAGTACAGCTTAAAAAGTACATTCTGTCAGTCATAGTCAACATTTCTAACCACTCCGTGAACACAGTGATAATCAGAGGATTGTCATAGTCAACATTTCTAACCACTCCGTGAACACAGTGATAATCAGAGGATTGTCATAGTCAAGATTTCTATCCACTCCGTGAACACAGTGATAATCAGAGGATTGTCATAGTCAGGATTTCTATCCACTCCGTGAACACAGTGATAATCGGAGGATTGTCATAGTCAACATTTCTAACCACTCCGTGAACACAGTGATAATCAGAGGATTGTCATAGTCAGGATTTCTATCCACTCCGTGAACACAGTGATAATCGGAGGATTGGCCATTGTTTAATGAAGGGGGGAACAGAGAATCAGGATAACATTTCTTTGGTGATGAAGCAAAAGTCTTTCATAATTGACCCATACAGTAATTCTTTGGCAGTTTATTTGCCTTCTCACTTGAAAGACTCCTCTATTCTTAGTGTTTGCTCATTTTCTCCACTTAGTTGCCCTGACGACCAGTAGATGAGTTATCATGAATAGCCACAGCATGCCTGCATCCTGTTTCCTGCTTTGGTCAGTCCACAGTTTACCTAACTTTCTGGAGTATGGAAAACAGTGCGCCAGCTCAGGGCTCTGGTGGGAGCTGACGTAGCCCCCTGTTCAAACACACAACCCTTTCTGCAGTGTTCCTGGAGCCTCCCACATCCGGAGGAGTCGTGGTAGCTAAATACCCAGGTCCAGACAGGAACGTAGACTTCACTTCACTGTCAAGGCAGTCGCATTCAGTCAGCAAAGCTGTGTGTTGGGCTGGCTGTACCTGCCCTGTGTTTTAGAAACGTCATTTAAAAGCATACATATATAAAAGAAGAAAAGACCAAGAGAAAAAGTGATTAAATGAGTAAATGAAAGCAAGGTGGATTTAACGTGGAGTAGATGAAGCGCGGTCAGAGCGATGCCGTTTTTGCTCCGCGCTGCGTCGAAGCCTCCGTCCCAGGAGGTTCATTGGGAGATGCTGCTGGGGACAGGGCGAGCAGGGGGGGTACACAAGAGACACAGCATGAAGGAGTAAGTTCAGAGCGCTTCTCTGCCGCAGTAGTTCTGTCAAGTCTTGGTAGATGGAAGCTTGAAAGAGAAGTGGCAGTGGATAAGAACGAGACATTTCTTTAAACTTTGGAAACGAAAATGTTCAAAGGGTGCTTTTATTAAGACTTTTTCTTTTAGGCATTTAAAATGAACCGATATTGCTTTATTTTCAACTAGAACTTACCTTCTTGGCTTGTGACTTGCTGCTTAATTCTTTTTTTTTTTTTTTTTTTTTTTTTTCCAGGGCCAAAGACATGAAGAACCGCTTGGGTTTTCTTCGGAGGCGAAACGAATCTCCGGGAAGCAACCCTGCATGCAAGCTGGATAAAGTGATGAAGTCTGTCAAGTAAGTGTTTCCATGAAGCAATGTTTAAAATTAGTCAAAATGCATTTTTGTTTTACTAAGAGATAAGGCAATCAAAAACAAAAACCAACCGGAAAGGATGTCATTTTTATTAATCTGGACTTCATTAGTATATGCAGATGTCATGAATACCAGCTAGGCAGTGAGATTTATTTTACTTCTTCAAATCAGTTTCTAACAATCTGAATCTATAATTCCTATAATACTGAATGTATTGATAGGCTTAAGGCTGGTTCATACTTCAGACTCAAGTCAAGGGTCTTCGACCCTGTGTGACAGGTCAGAATCACGTCATCCACACTCTTGCGATGTGCGTTTCTCATGCGTCTGCGATCTGAAATCACATCAGGATAATGTAGATGCATTCGCTGCATGGTGGAGTGAAGCTGCACAGCTTTTATAGCGGTCTGCACCTGATGTATCGCATTCATCTGCGACAGAGGTATGAACCAGTCCTTACTCAAACTTTACATGGTCTCTTTATAAGTGAGGATTCATTATAGTCAAAACAACTTTGTAGTTTGGATGTGCACAGACGTTTGTGTGGCCAAGTGCAGGAAGCATGGGTCAGAATATGACGGCATGAAGCATCAGATCTGGAGAGGAGCCGATAAAATCAGCACATGACTGTGCTCCATGATTTATCTGTGCTTGCTGTGTCAACAAGCGGAGAGACAGCATTTCAGTGGAGCTTGGACAGAATATGCAAGAGCTAAACACTGAAAACATGTGCTCATCAGACAGCCACATCAGCTTTTTTAGACTGGCCCAGCATGAGATTAATCAAACAAACATGTTTTAAAAACTTGGCATGGTACTGCTTAATTAGGCTTAAACCTTAACTAAGTACCAACTTGGCTTTCTTTGCAGTGGTTTTAGTTTAGACTGGCTTAAGCTGTTTATCTTTTTTATTTAGTGCTGTAATCCTGTGCTTGTTTAGTATTCAGTTTGCACCCTAAAAGACAGAAATGATGCCCTGTGTCTTTAAATCCATATAAAGAGCTTGACAGTAGCAGCCACTGAGAGGGGAAGTACTGAGAACCCTCCCACTCAGCAGCTCATCCAGCCCTTCATGTTTATAGCGAGTCACGGCGCTTTTCAGGGGCGGCGTTTGGGGTGTAGAAAGAGGCTGCCTTTATCTAGCTGGAGCTACACTGAGACCAAAGTAGACAGATGAGCGTTGAGCCGCTTGTAGGTCAGACAATGAAGAGCTTAACAGAGATGGGGTTACTAAAGAATCGCTCTGCTTTTATTTTCAGTCCAGCACCTGAAGAAGCACTGAAATGGGGAGAGTCTCTGGACAAACTACTGCTCCATAAATGTAAGTGTTTTATTTAAGTCTCATTTACTGGCTTGATTGTGATCTTCAGTTAGGGAATGTATGCCGTAGAAGGGACTTGGCACTGCCGAACGTTATTGCTTGTGTAAAGAGTATGTGAGAGAATTTCTTTGGCTTCTATATGAACTATAATTTGCAACCTTTGATATGTTGAAAGGTGCTTGTGAATGGCTGGATGTAAAATATATTTCTAAGTTTATGCAAACTTTTTTTTTTGTTCATGCAAGTCACGCTAGTGAATCGAGTGGCTGCTGCCCCCCTGTTAATCTTGATTAAATAGAAGCCTGTGTTTGCAGCAGGAGAGAAATATTCGATTTAGCTTCAGTTTCCAGCTGTTCATTTTTTTTTTCCAATACTGAGCTCTGTGTTGAGAAAGCAAAGCTGACAGATTAGTTATGATGACGTTGGCTGTGCAAGCTCTCCATGACAGCTTTCTGAGTACATCTTAAACAAGCTGGGAATGTTCAGATTTTCCCAATGACAAAACCATTCAGAATTGCTTCTCTTTCATGCATTTTGTTTTAACTGTCTGAATCACTTGCTAGCTTGGCAGCTGTTCTATCTAACTCAAAGCAGAACGGAATGCATTATCATAGTCCCTGATAGGCTTTTATTTTTGTTTTTAGAAGCATGTGCCCTTGTGAAATCCACCCTAGCTTCCCTGTAAGCAACACTTGTTAGTCAGTGTGTCGAGATTGATGTTCGCATGCAGGTTTTAGGTTGTTATTGCTTATTCCCTAGCCTCTGTTTATTTGGCAGCTCTTTGTGTCAGTCCATTACATACTGCTGGGTTTTACACCCATTGCTTGCATTGCTAGCCTTTGATCTTGGAGTTGTTGTCATTCTAGTGGTTCTGTTTCTTGCAGTTCTGTGTATTAACCAGTCTTTTTGTTTTGCTCAGATGGCCTGGCTGCATTCAGAGCATACCTCCGCACAGAATTCAGTGAAGAAAATATTGAATTCTGGTTGGCTTGTGAGGACTATAAAAAGATCAAGTCACAATCTAAAATGACATCAAAAGCCAAGAAAATCTTTGCAGAATACATTGCCATCCAGTCGTGTAAAGAGGTAAGGAGTATCTTCAGTAGAAGGTCCCGTCATCTTTAGCATAACCTCCTGCTGTAAACAAAGACAGGGCGTTTGGTTTTCTTTGATTTTTCTGCTGTTTTTTTGGAGGTTGAATGAAACCTTGAATAAGCAACAAGAGAGCCAGCAATTTGTGCCCAGACTGAATTCCTTCCCTTTATCTAATACCCCTCTGTTGGGCTCTGTTACAATAAAACTGGCCACCAGTATTGAAACTTTAAATAAAACAAATAGATATCTAACATAAACTCTTTTTTTTCCCCCAAAAGGTCAACCTAGACTCCTACACAAGAGAGCACACAAAGGACAACCTACAGAACATCAACCGCACCTGCTTCGATCTGGCACAGAAGAGGATATTTGGACTGATGGAAAAGGACTCTTACCCCCGATTCCTCCGATCAGAGTTGTATTTGGGCTTGATAAACCAGAAGAAGCCCAATTCTACATTGTCATCGTAGAGAGACATGGGGGGGCTTGTTTTGTGGAAAGACTTGAAGACGATTGGGAGTTGAATGTTTCCATGCGATTGAGGACCCCTCTGGTTGGATAGAGGGTGGCTGTGCACCATTTCATTTAGTGTTATAGAATGTGGAAGCCATAGCCCTGGGCAGAGTAGTGGCCATGGACTAGCATGAGAATGGAGCCTGTCTTTCACACTGGGGACTGGATATCTGAAACAGTCCGGTACTGTTGGAATCACGCATTGCTCCCTAACCCCCCACCTCTCCCAGTTGTTGGTACGATGTGCTTAAAGATCTTTTTTAGTGCATGGTATAGAGGGACTGCATGAAGACTCTCAGAAGTTTAACGGAGCACTGCCCCCCCCCCCCCCCCCCCATTCCATTCTTATTTCCAGGCATGACGTTCCTCCACGGGCCATTTTACAGCCCTTGTTTTGCGATTGTTCTCTAACATGCATATCTGAGGAGTGAACAAGAAAAACAGGAGAGAGAGGAATGGACCAAACTGCAGAACGCTTTCTTTTGATCTTGTCCTTAAAGGAAAAGAATTTGGAAGAACATGCTGCCTTTTTCCAAAGACTCAAAGTTTCAGATGCTTGGTTCAGTACAGTGATGAGCGATTCATTTCGTGATAGAGGGATGAGGCAGTATTCTCAGGACATTATGACATTCTACTCTGAAGCTTCCATGCTGTTTTTAACCTGCACTTCTAGACAAACAGCGCTGTACCGTTAGGCCGGTGCCCCTTTTATAAGACTTCTTCACCTGGACAGAAGTTTGCCTATTTATTTAGATCATTGTTGCTGAATGCTTGATGCATTGCTGTCTAATCATAGCTCCTTGGATTCTTATCGTCCTAATTTAAGTGCAATATTTTGGATAAGTTTCATTTGAATAAAACAGTGGACTGAGCTGTATTAAATATATGTAAGAGTTATGAGTTATATAAAAAAAATCTGTTTAAAAGTTATTTTACAGTTTAAAAAACAAGAACGTTAACTTTAACAGTATGTTCCTTGGCAGCAGGCAGCTAGGGATTGTGGATGTATATATGGTTCCGAAAATAAATAAATAAATAAATAAAGCAAACAAGTTTGGTAATCTAACGTGAACATGTGGATGTAAATATGAGAGATTGAAGCTATAAAATAACATGTAATGTTGTGAGGGGAGGCGTGAAAGGAAGGCTTCCCTTTGATCATAGACTGCTTGTAAGGAGTTTTATGAAATGTATTTTATCATTTTCACTGTTTACAAATCAAGGCATCTCCTAAGATAGCAAGCCAAACCTGTTTTGGTGTCATTGCAAAGGTTAAATAAACAAAACTAGTAAATACTATTTTGTACTTTGTTTTTGTGTCTTTCTGAGTTCTTCATGTGTAAGCAATACCAGCATGTATAGTTGAAAGATGAATAGTATCTTACACTGGGTTCTCATCCAGATGGTTTGACAGCAGGTATTCTGTCACTATGCTGTACACGTCTACTTAAAATGATCAAAACTACACTTCCAAACACTGCCGGCAGGTATGATTGTATTTACAGTGCTGGCCCCTCCAGCACAGGCCATGCGTATTATAGTTACAGTGCAAACTGTAGCTCATTTTCATTTGCATGTTTCAATACATTTTTGCCAGTAGTTTCCAGCACCCTTTACAAGGCCTGTTCATTCCACTCCAGCACATCTGGGTTCAGTTAAAGTACTGACAGCTAGTTCAATTGTACACTACCAGCAACATATAATCCCTGTGCTAACTACAATACACTTCTGCAGTTTAGCCTTGTGCTACCTTTAGTTTATCAGAAAGCCTTGTTGACAGTCCAGTTTAGTTTAGCTACAGCAACATGAGTCCCCTTCAGACTTACCTGCTGAAAAGCCACTCAGCAACAGCATGACCTTACAGTATTACAACAGAAGGGCTGAATGTGTTTTTTACATATATATCAAGAAGCAAAACCGAAATGAAACCTGTTAACCATGTTGAAGTTGTGTTGGTTTACAGGAAATCCAGATACTGTAGAGCTTGTATGGCTGGTTTCACAGACCCTGATCAGCACATACTGTGCATGGAAGTGTGCAACGGATCATTTGACCCAAGTAAAAGCCCAGGCTTGCTATGTCAAGGGGTTAACTACAGTGGAGTGTGGTAGAGTATGCTCAATTCCCAACAAACCAAGAGTGTTTATTTCTTAGTTTAACCTGCTGGACAGTTATTGGTACATACATTAGTGTTTAATTAACATTTCTTTTTTTTATTTTGCCCACTTTTAAAATCATGCTTCAACATATTCCTCAGGACAGTCACATTCAGTGTTTGTGCAAGTTCTCTGACCATTGATCCTTCTGGATTAAGAAATCATTATGTTCATGCATCTGTGGATATGTACACCCTGCATGGGGATACTGTACACTGCGAGTGGATATGCTGTGTACTGTATCCCTGGTTTGGATTACAAAAGACAGTAAGCTGCTGTCCACAGATTATTTACTATGGGCTTGTTTACAACATGACCCTGGACTTGATGTGCCACGGACCCTGCGCAGGAGGCTCGCGGAGTTCACTGGTACGGCTTCCTCAACCAGCACAAGCTGAGCCCTCTGTGGCGTTGAGAGCCCCGTCCTCAGCCTTCCTCCATCTGCCTTCGAGCCATTCGCATAGCGTACCCTGCGCACAGACTGCAGCCTGTCGATCTCGCAGCCGCTCAGTCTCCTTCAAGGAGCAGTGAACAGGCGAGACACTCGAGGCAGGCAAAGGATATCTACAAACTGAAGGTTTTGGAGTACCTGGTCAGGTAGCAGGCTGTTTCCCCTGCTCCGACCCCAGCTCCGCCCATGGCACCTGCCCCGGGACTGACCCCGTCCTTACCGTTGGTCGCCCCGGATGTCTCAGAGCAAGACGTGGCGATGAGCGAGGAGGACCAGGATGCGATTTCAATCGCGGCTTCCTGGGATGGTGACTCCCAGGAAGGGAGAGGTCCAAAAACTGACTCGGGAGACGGGCCCCAGCTCTGAGGTTACCTCAGTGACTGGTACTACCCCTCCCTCAAGGTCAGTTCGGGCACTTATGGACCGAGCTTCCAAGTTCCTCCAGGTTCCCTGGAAGGCAGCGCTTGAACAGTGCCGCTCTGTTTCCAGAACAGCACAGGCTTCACCCCACCCCAGCCTTTGCCCGGTGTTTCCGGATTTTCTGGAGGAGGTACAGTCTTCTCGGCGCCGAGTGTCTCGAAAAACAAGCAGCCCTGCTGGCTTCCTTTGAAGGCGCGAGGGTGCTGGATCTAGCGGAATTCCTGCCGGTGGATTCTACCCTAACGGGCAATGCAGGATAACACAGGCCCACCTTAAGAAGGCTTATGCAGCTGAAGTGCAAATTACGCGCCTGGCCAACATGGCAGGTCTCCTCACGGCCTACCTGGATGGCATCTTCCAATCGGTGCCCCTCCCTGAACCAGTAGCTACGGGGCTTCCAAGGGCAAGACATGGGCCGAAACCTGGCAGGCCTTATGATGGCGCGCAGACAGCTTTGGCTCTTCCAGGCCAGGGTCCCGGATACAGACAAGCCTTGCTGGACGCGCCTATCTCCCCTGGCCCAGGCTTCTCGACAGGTGGCCTTGATGCTCCCTTCCCGTGCTCCAGTGCGGGAGAGGATGAGACGCCAGCGTCCGCCCGTGACACAGACTGTGACCCGGATGGTTTTGATCCCCACTGCACCACGCAGTGACCTGAAGCATCACCTTCAGGCTTCTGCAGCAGCTAATAACCGAGGCTAACCACAAGGACGGGCTGCTACAGCGCTACGGGAGGCAGTTCCAATGCCGCCTTAGGCAGCCAATCAATTGGGAGATGGGCCCGTAAATAAAAGCAAAGCAGCCACTCATAGAAGGTGGATGAGAGTGGAGAGCAGGAACGAGAGAGCGGAAAGAAAGTAAGAGAGACAAACTTTAAAAACAATTGTTATGCATGCTGGGTTAAGACCAGCATGGTACTTTACATTATTGGATCTGTTTATTTTGGCCACTGTGCCATTTTGTTTTGGGTTCAGTGTTTTGTTTCTGTTCCAATGTTTTGCACACAGACAGACCCCAGTTTGCTCTTGTTGGCTGTGTACCTAGAATGCATGATTATATACAGTAATTATTGCAAATTAAATGTGAAGATGTCTGTAGTAAATTTGATATATATTTTTTAATATTTTGAATTTGCTGGCACTGCTTAGCAGCTGGTTGGATTGTGTCAGGCAGAGAGGTTGAAGACGGGTCTATAGACCGGCCCTGCAGGGTATCCTCTCCGGAGGAAGGGGTACAGTTATGAAGACGGGTCTATAGACCGGCCCTGTGGGGTATTCTCTCCGGAGAAAGGGGTATAGTTATGAAGATGGGTCTGTACACCGGCCCTGTGGGGTATCCTCTCCGGAGGAAGGGGTACAGTTGTGTTGGCAGAGCAGTAAAGAACAAGCCATTAATGGGAACTGAAAAAACTCATCGGTATACATCCACACAGGCCCTAGTAACAAGCTTTTGTCTTCTGCCTCATCTGTTTTCACAATCTTTCTTGCTGCCAAAAGTGCATGAGTTTTTAGCAGCAGTCCAATAATAGCTCTCCTTATTTTCCATTTTTCCAGAACCCGACAAACAACCGTCATTCCTTCCTATAAACGCTCCATCATGGCAGGGCTTTCAAAATGGAACTCTGCAAAGAGCTCATTTGTTTTCTTTTTAGTTATAAGCTGTGACTGATTAGGCAGTAAGTAAAGTACAGGCCTCTTGTTTTAGTTAGAGGTGTTTAATAGCATCCAGATATGCAGTAGCGTTCTTCACTTTACTTGTATTACTTTCATTCCCCAGTAGTGACTGCTTACTTATTTGGCTCTGTTTGAAGGCTGTTTGTTTTTGCCATCTCCCACACACTGAATAAATGTGGCTGCACAGCTTCGTAACATGAGATTGATACTGCCATCTGTCAATTAGGCACATCCTTCCATTAGACAGACATTGTTAATCAATGCTTCTCCCTATTTCCAGTTACTCAGTCAAGAATCACATGGATTTAATCTGTGAGATACAGTAGCCCAGGTTTTATTTTTTACCAGTGAGTAGAAATGAGGATTTACACAAATTTAAAAAATGGGCCAAAATACAATGTTTAGAAAAGTAAACCACCACACCAAACAGCTTTCATGTTTTATACAAACTGTAATACATATAGGAACCGAAAAAACACAACTGTCACCAGTATGCCTGACAGTGTAAGAAGAGAAGCCTGGTTTATACAGCACCCACGTGCCCGACAGTGTAAGAAGAGAAGCGTGGTTTATACAGCACCCACGTGCCCGACAGTGTAAGAGAAGAGTGGTTTATACAGCACCCACGTGCCTGACAGTGTAAGAGAAGTGTGGTTTATACAGCACCCAAGTGCCTGACAGTGTAAGAGAAGTGTGGTTTATACAGCACCCACGTGCCTGACAGTGTAAGAGAAGCGTGGCTTATACAGCACCCACGTGCCCGACAGTGTAAGAGAAGCGTGGTTTATGCAGCACCCACGTGCCTGAGAGTGTAAGAAGAGAAGCGTGGTTTATACAGCACCCACGTGCCTGACAGTGTAAGAAGAGAAGCGTGGTTTATACAGCACCCACGTGCCTGACAGTGTAAGAAGAGAAGCGTGGTTTATACAGCACCCACGTGCCTGACAGTGTAAGAGAAGCGTGGTTTATACAGCACCCACGTGCCTGACAGTGTAAGAAGAGAAGCGTGGTTTATACAGCACCCACGTGCCCGACAGTGTAAGAGAAGCGTGGTTTATGCAGCACCCATGTGCCTGACAGTGTAAGAAGAGAAGCCTGGTTTATACAGCACCCACGTGCCTGACAGTGTAAGAAGAGAAGTGTGGTTTATACAGCACCCACATGCCCGACAGTGTAAGAGAAGCGTGGTTTATACAGCACCCACGTGCCTGACAGTGTAAGAGAAGCCTGGTTTATACAGCACCCACGTGCCTGACAGTGTAAGAGAAGCGTGGTTTATACGGCACCCACGTGCCCGACAGTGTAAGAAGAGAAGCATGGTTTATACAGCACCCGTGCCTGACTGACAGTGTAAGAAGACAGAAGCGTGGTTTATACAGCACCCCGACGCGTGGTTTATACAGCACCCAGTGTGAAGAGAAGCGTGGTTTATACAGCACCCACGCTGACAGTGTAAGAAGAGCGTGGACAGCACCCACATGTAAGAGAAGCGTGGTTTATGCGGCACCCACGTGCCTGACAGTGTAAGAAGAGAAGCGTGGTTTATATGGCACCCACGTGCCTGACACGTGGTTTATACGGCGACAGTGTGAAGTGTAAGAAAGAAGCGTGGTATATACAGCACCCATGCCCGACAGTGTAAGAAGCATGGCACCCACGTGCCTGACAGTGTAAGAGAAGCGTGGTTTATGCAGCACCCACCCAAAAGTTGCACACAATATACAACAGTTATTCACTGCCTGCATTTAGATTACATTTATAAAGCACTCAAGCTGCACTATCGCAGTTTACTGACATCAACAGCACCTCTCCACTCAATTACTTCCTTGTGTTTTACTCACCTTCCTAAACAGCAACTGTGTTGAAACTCGTGTCCTTATAGATGCAGATTTATTCACTGCAAAATAAAGCTGCCATTGCACCTTGCATAATGTGGTTTTGAAATCGCAGTTGAGAGAAACATATTGAGATAAAATAGCATTAAAATCTAATAATAATATGATGATAAAATACTGTACCCTTTATTGAAACCACTTGTGACCCAGGGCACCATTAAACCACCTCAGGGGTCTACCTTTCTAGAAAGTAGGACCTGGTATCCAGGTGAACCAGATAAAGGGAGCTGCCTTTCCAGAAAGTAGCTGCAGCACCACATAGGGATCACAGTTGAAATCCAGAATAGATCAATCACCAAACGTACTTGTATATTATGAAAAATCCTCTGAAAGACTGCTTTATTTTGATTATGAACTTCCGGGGAAGCACTGAGTTTTAGTCATCAATAATAGAAGTTGCAATAGGGTCAGAAAGATTTGAAAATTAGACTCTTCCTTATTCAAACTGCCCCTTACAGTGCACATGGTTTTCAGCCTTACACAGTTTACTCCTCTGCTTTGCAACATCTCTTTGTTTGCCCGGAGAGTGTGCAGTCGAGCCTGAACAAAGTTAATTAATTCAGTGTGTTGGAGACTCTTCAGTCCTGCTGCCCTGTTCATACTCACAGTGTGTTTGAGACTCTTCAGTCCTGCCGCCCTGTTCATACTCACAGTGCATTTGAGACTCCTCAGTCCTGCTGCCCTGTTCATACTCACAGTGCATTTGAGACTCCTCAGTCCTGCTGCCCTGTTCATACTCACAGTGCGTTTGAGACTCTTCAGTCCTGCTGCCCTGTTCATACTCACCGTGCGTTTGAGACTCTTCAGTCCTGCTGCCCTGTTCATACTCACAGTGTGTTGGAGACTCTTCAGCCCTGCTGCCCTGTTCAGTGTGTTACTCTTCAGTCCTGCCCTGTGTGTGTGAGACTCTTCAGTCCTGCTGCCCTGTTCATACTCACAGTGTGTGTGAGACTCTTCAGTCCTGCTGCCCTGTTCATACTCAGTGTGTTTGAGACTCTTCAGCCCTGCTGCCCTGTTCATACTCACAGTGTGTTTTGAGACTCTTCAGTCCTGCTGCCCCCTGTTCAGTCCTGCTGCCCTGTTCATACTCACAGTGTGTTTGAGACTCTTCAGCCCTGCTGTGTGTGTGAGACTCTTCAGTCCTGCTGCCCTGTTCATACTCACAGTGTGTTTGAGACTCTTCAGTCCTGCTGCCCTGTTCATACTCACAGTGTGTTTGAGACTCTTCAGTCCTGCCTGCTCCAGTGTGTTTGAGACTCACAGTGTGTGTGAGACTCTTCAGTCCTGCTGCCCTGTTCATACTCACAGTGTGAGACTCTTCAGTCCTGCTGCCCTGTTCATACTCTGTGTTGGAGACCTTCAGCCCTGCTGCCCTGTTCATACTCACAGTGTGTTTGAGACTCTTCAGTCCTGCTGCCCTGTTCATACTCACAGTGTGTTTGAGACTCTTCAGCCCTGCTGCCCTGTTCATACTCACAGTGTGTGTGAGACTCTTCAGTCCTGCTGCCCTGTTCATACTCACAGTGTGTTTGAGACTCTTCAGCCCTGCTGCCCTGTTCATACTCACAGTGTGTTTGAGACTCTTCAGTCCTGCTGCCCTGTTCATACTCACAGTGTGTGTGAGACTCTTCAGTCCTGCTGCCCTGTTCATACTCACAGTGTGTGTGAGACTCTTCAGTCCTGCCGCCCTGTTCATACTCACAGTGTGTGTTTGGGACTCTTCAGTCCTGCCGCCCTGTTCATACTCACAGTGTGTTTGGGACTCTTCAGTCCAGTGGTCATTCACACCCCTGAAGGTTAAATCATTTCTATCATGAGAATGGCACCCCTATCATGCCTTAATGTTTAATTAGCCAATAGGATTTATTTAAATGGGCTGCTTCAGCCTCTAAATAATGTAATGGTAAAAACGGTGTAGTCAACATTTGACCAAAAAGATTAGCTTCCTCCCTCATCAAACCAATACAAATATACAAATACAGCACGTCACAAGTGACTAGAATCAGCTGGGGGGGCACTTTATGTTTTGCTTTTGTATTATATTATTTTGGTTTCATTTGCACTTGTTATGTTTCGCATCTTATTGCTGTGCTTAAGTTATTTATTGTTAAGTGTGTATTATTATTTGTAATACAGCACAGATGAATAGAAGTAGAAAATAGTCTCATTCCCCAAAGTCTGAATGCAGCCAGATGTTTTCCATTTGCACCAATTAACTTTCATTGACAGTCCATTATAAAAAGGGAACTAAAAGCACAGGAGGGGAGTGTGTGGTTCCAGGGGGAATCGGACACAGGACACAGGACACAGGACACAGGACACAGGACACAGGACACAGGACACAGGAAGTCAGCAATCTTGACAGACAGACCTGGATGGTAACAACAAGGATGATTTGGAACTCAATGGAATACGGAAGGCTAAAGACACAGCAGCCCAATGGAAGGAAGGACCGGTCAGAAACTGATAGCAAAGCTAAGTATTCATCTTTGAATTATACTGTTGAAGCGGCACTTTTTCATTAAGACTGTTAATATTATTACGACGAGGACTATGTGGCGTTTGACAAATGATTCAGCAGTAAAGGCAGGAACATTTACAGTTACCGATATTAATTGTGGTTTATGACAAGGTGTTGTATTGCTTCCCTTCAAGGCACCCCCTCCATGACAGACGCCCCGGAGGAGCGAACAGACACCAACTGAGGGACGGACTGCCAGCTCCCTGTACACACCGAGACGCGAGATCCTACCCTACTTAAGCGAAGTATCAGTGCCCGGGTCGGAAGACTAAGTAAGAGTAGGGAGGGCTGAGATCGGGCTGTACGTAGTGAATGACCAGGGAACACAGGGAGTGTGGACATCAAGTGCTGTTTGTTCTTCCATTGTAGAATCCCGGGTCGTGGTGCTGGAGACTGGGGGATCGAGCCTGAAGAGAGCTAAATACAAGCCTTACACCAGGATGAACAAACGGATTAGGAGGTTCTTGGATTGGTCACCTTCAACTTTACCTTTCCTTGCTAGCGTTTCTACCTGGACAGTGTTTGGCGACTTGGATTCAGTAGAGGACCTACAAACGGAGTTGTCTAGGCCTTTTGAGGCCCAGGCGAATATACTAGAACTATCGTGTCACCAAACTGCTGCTTATATTGTTCTGGACTGTGTTGTGGTAATATATTGTGTGAATAATTGCAGTAATAATATACCCCTGAAGTCACAAGTTGCCTGCTAACAATGTTTTATGGAAAGTTTTTACTTGGTGCACAGTTTTAGCTGTTTTTTAGGATAGCTGTTGTACTGGGATATATTGAAAGGTATTGAAGGGAGGATTTTGTAAATTGTCTCAAAGTAAGCTGTATTCAAATAATTTCCTGTATTAAAGCAATCAGTATTTTGTACTTCCCTGTTTATGTGGTTTCTGTACACTCATTGGGAAGGTCCGGGTGGTCAGTTTGAAATCCAAACAACCTGTGACAAAGGGTTAGAAAGATAATTATAAAAACATATACTTAGCTGGAATTAGCAGTATTGGACCCTGACACACACATGCATGTCAAAGCTCCAAACATTTTATTGTAATGCACATCTCCTCCACGGTAGTGTTCTAAACAAAACTGCGTCACTGTTCTACACTTCACTACTCCTATAGATACCTTGTCTCTATAATTAGATTGCGCTGATTTTTAACTTGCGTCTGCAAGTGCGTCAAACATTCAGTGCCAGATTACTAACCCACCCGGCTCGGGAGCATTGTAATGATTTATGGGACCCAGCTCCAGGGAAAATGTGTTTTTCTAAAGACTGTAAACATTACAAAAACCAGGGAAAACTACTACTATAGACGGCATGCAGGATGGGGCTTCACTTAACATTAGGAGCTAGATTATCAAAGCTTTTTACTCAAGACCGTCATTCAGAAAGACAATACAAATGAGAAATAAAAACATTTCATCTATGGTTGTGCAAGTAGTCTTCATTTTTTTTTGCATTTGTTTTCGTTACAGAAAAAAACGCACTAGATATGGAGTAGAGAGCTCTGTAAAGAGTTATTATTATTACTGTTATTGTTACTGTTACTATTATAAAGGTGATTAATGTTCTGAATTATAACAAAATCAAGTTGACAACTAAAACACACCCACAGAAATGTACGACTAGTATTGTCCTGTACGGTGTGATGTGTTTTCAATTAACAACATATCCAACATGCATCAGGACTGGGCAGCTGAACATTAGTAACTACGACCACCAGCTTCATGCATGTTCCCAAGCAGGGCGCCTGCTAACCTGCTGTGCTCATCAAGAAATTGTTGCATTAAGTGATGGCCCTTTTTGTTCAGGGTAGGTTAAAAGTCTCAGGATAGAATACAAGAGCGGACTGTTCCTGTACACTGGTTTACTCTCCACACTGGTGAGAGAGACAGGAGAGGACTGCTCCTGTACACTGGTTTACTCTCCACACTGGTGAGAGAGACAGGAGAGGACTGTTCCTATACACTGGTTTACTCTTCACACTGGTGAGAGAGACAGGAGACGACTGTTCCTGTACACTGGTTTACTCTCCACACTGGTGAGAGATGCAGGAGAGGACTGCTCCTGTACACTGGTTTACTCTCCACACTGGTGAGAGATGCAAGAGAGGACTGCTCCTGTACACTGGTTTACTCTCCACACTGGTGAGAGATGCAGGAGAGGACTGCTCCTGTACACTGGTTTACTCTCCACACTGGTGAGAGAGACAGGAGAGGACTGCTCCTGTACACTGGTTTACTCTCCACACTGGTGAGAGAGACAGGAGAGGACTGTTCCTGTACACTGGTTTACTCTCCACACTGGTGAGAGATGCAGGAGAGGACTGTTCCTGTACACTGGTTTACTCTCCACTCCACACTGGTGAGAGATACAGGAGAGGACTGCTCCTGTACACTGGTTTACTCTCCACACTGGTGAGAGATGCAGGAGAGGACTGTTCCTGTACACTGGTTTACTCTCCACACTGGTGAGAGATGCAGGAGAGGACTGTTCCTGTACACTGGTTTACTCTCCACACTGGTGAGAGAGACAGGAGAGGACTGTTCCTGTACACTGGAACAAACTGGAACAAGAATCTAATTTAAAAACTCTATTAGCTCTACCCCCACCACTCCCATGCAAAATAATAATAATTATTATTATTATTATTATTATTTATTTCTTAGCAGACGCCCTTATCCAGGGCGACTTACAATCGTAAGCAAATACATTTCAAGTGTTACAATACAAGTAATACAATAAGAGCAAGAAATACAATAACTTTTGTTCAAGTGTGACAAACCACAATTCAATAATACAGCAGATAATAGTGATAGTTACATCAGGATATGATTAAATACAAAATACTACAGGTTAAGCACTTGGCAGATTACAGTATTCTGAAGTACAGGATTAAATGCAGTAAAATAGGGGCAGATAAGAGCAAAATAAAGCACATTTAAATGAAGGGTGATAGTGTCCCAGGATACAAACAGAGGAGTTCTACAGGTGCTGTTTGAAGAGGTGAGTCTTAAGGAGGCGCAGAATGTGGTCAGGGACTGGGCAGTCCTGACATCTGTAGGAAGGTCATTCCACCACTGCGGAGCAAGGGTGGGAGAAGGAGCGGGCTCTGGAGGCAGGGGAGCGAGCGGAGGTAGAGCCAGTCTTCTAGTGCAGGCGGAGCGGAGAGGTCGAGTGGGGGTGTAGGGAGAGATGAGGGTCTGGAGGTAGCTGGGTGCAGTCTGGTCAAGGCATCTGTAGGCTAGTACAAGAGTCTTGAACTGGATGCGAGCGGTGATCGGGAGCCAGTGGAGCGAGCGGAGTAGTGGAGTAGCGTGGGCGAAGCGAGGCAGAGAGAACACCAGGCGGGCAGCAGAGTTCTGGATGAGCTGGAGCGGACGGGTGGCGGACGCATGGAGGCCAGCCAGGAGGGAGTTGCAGTAGTCTAGGCGGGAGAGTACCAGGGCCTGGACCAGGAGCTGGGTAGCATAGTTGGTGAGGAAGGGTCGGATTCTTCGGATGTTGCTCAGGAAGAATCGGCAAGTGCAAGAGAGTGAGATGTGCTGGGAATAAGAGAGGCAGGGGTCCAGGGTGACTCAAGGTTCTTAGCGGAGGAAGAGGGAGAGAGTGTGGTAGATTCCAGAGGAACAGAAATAGAGAGATCAGAGGAGGGGGAGGAGGAGGGAAAGAAAAGGAGGTCAGATTTAGAGAGGTTGAGTTTATTAATATCACATGACCAGCAGGGCTTTCAATCCAGACACAGAACTGTAGACATCTCTATTAATATCACATGACCAGCAGTGCTTTCAATCCAGACACAGAACTGTAGACATCTCTATTAATATCCCATGACCAGAAGTGCTTTCAATCCAGACACAGAACTGTAGACATCTCTACTAATATCACATGACCAGCAGGGGTTTCAGTGGATGTTCTGTCAGTGAAGCCTAGTTTGTTAACCCTATTGACCTCCTTCCTACAGATGTCAGGACTGCCCAGTCCCTGACCACATTCTGGCGCCTCCTTAAGACTCACCTCTTCAAACAGCACCTGTAGAACTCCTCTGTTTGTATCCTGGGACACTATCACCCTTCATTTAAATGTGCTTTATTTTGCTCTTATCTGCCCCCTATTTTACTGCATTTAATCCTGTACTTCAGAATACTGTAATCTGCCAAGTGTTTAACCTGTAGTATTTTGTATTTAATCATATCCTGATGTAACTATCACTATTTAATCATATCCTGATGTAACTATCACTATTATCTGCTGTATTATTGAATTGTGTTTTGTCACACTTATACTTTGCTTGAACAAAAGTTATTGTATTTCTTGCTCTTATTGTATTACTTGTATTGTAACACTTGAAATGTATTTGCTTACGATTGTAAGTCGCCCTGGATAAGGGCGTCTGCTAAGAAATAAATAATAATAATAATAATAATAATAATAATAATAATAATAATAATAGAGATGTCTACAGTTCTGTGTCTGGATTGAAAGCACTGCTGGTCATGGGATATTAGTAGAGATGTCTACATGTGATATTAATAGAGAGTTCTGTGTCTGGATTGAAAGGCAAGCTGGTCATGTGATATTAATAGAGATGTCTACAGTTCTGTGTCTGGATTGAAAGCACTGCTGGTCATGTGATATTAGTAGAGATGTCTACAGTTCTGTGTCTGGATTGAAAGCACTGCTGGTCATGTGATATTAGTAGAGATGTCTACAGTTCTGTGTCTGGATTGAAAACACTGCTATAATATAAATATAAAAAAGGTCTAGTATGCGTGGGATTTGATGAAACTATAACCTTCAGTTTGCAGTGTTGTGTTATACTGTCATCAGTGCTACAGAGCAGTATTTTGAAAGATCAAGTCAGACAGCTGAGAATTCTCAGGACTTTACATTTTGGAGATTTTTTTTTCTGAGTCATCTCATCATTCTGAGATTCTCATCTTGATCTCTGAAAAATGAGAGGTTTCCTGTCAGTGTAACGCTCATTGTGGTCCCCACTGGACAAAAAGGAACGCTAATTTCTGAGAATTAGCTATGCTGAAGGATAGCCTATATATCTGGTAAAAGTAAAACCTATATAATTAAATACAGTAATAAATATTGAAATTAATATATAAATCATAGACTTTTTTGTTTCTTTATCTATCTTGATATTTATTTATTTATTTTTCACTATCAGATATAAACACTGCCATTTAATACTGTATGAAACGAAAATAAATACTCAACAGTTCTTGTTCAATTGTATATTAATGAAGATTTTTGTACATAAAGGTCGTCCTGCTTTCATATATTTTTACTTTCAAATTAATAAATATATTGTAACGACCTGGACAATTGCTTTGTTGCAGGACTTGTTGTCTGTTCAGTTTGTCTCGTCTGTCTTTTATGTTACATGTAATGTAAGGGGAACGGCTCACGCCATTACTAAATATGGGAAGGGGGAGTGAATGAGTGGGGAAAATGTGTGTTGCTGTTTTTGGGGGTTCCAGAACGTGAATGTGACTGGTTGATGAGCCGGACAGCGGCGGGAAACGACAGGAGGTTATATAATAAGAGGGTACTTGAGCCTGGGGAATGGAGACAGTCCAGAGCTGAACTTGAATGAGAAACTGTGGGTGCGACTGAGTGAGCATGTGAGCTGTGTCTGGAGAGAATATGCAGTGAAAGTGCCAAGACTAAAATGTAGGGTTATTTGCTTGGTGCTGGCAGCAACAAGCAAATAGGCACAACTGTAAAAGTGGTGGGGGTCAGGGTTTCCCCAATTGTTTCTTCTTACTTAGCTTGTGTTTTTGATACAAGTTAGAAGAAGCAATTGGGGCAACCTTGGCCCCCATCGGTTTTACAGCTTTGCCTATTTGCTTTGTGCTGGACATGGTTGCCACAATGGTTTCTTGAAACTCGGCTTGTGTTTTTTAATTCTCCACTTTAAATGGCTGGGTACTTTTGATAACTTGGCGTTTTTGTTTCATATAGTATATTATATTGGTAAATTACCTCTTTTTTTAAAGCAGTGCTTGATGTGTTTCAAACATCAGCTCTATTTTTAGCCATTATTTTTATAGTTGAATGATTTATATCTTGAGTGTAGTTTTAAGACACCATGGGGATTGCACTCTGGAATTTTGACAGGCAGCCAGGAGAGGCAAGCTCAAATAGTATAGACATATGTTACAGTTTTGAAACAGCGCAGTAAGAAATGCAGAGGGTTTAAGTTCTGTAAATACAAATTAACATCATGTAATCAAAGGAACTACAAAATTATATTGCAAAAGTCTACCGGAAGCCATAATAGTAGTACAGTACTTCATGTTAGATTTCAAAATGTCACATTTTTTAATTTGGCAGTTTTTCGTTAAGTAGGCCCATATGGAAAACTACATTCAATGTGTTAACATAACATTATTCAACAGGTTTCATTTGACTTTATGAAGCAAAATGAGTTAATTCTATAAGGTGATGCTGTAGTTTCACTGAGGACGCACTGCCTACTCAAAATGTTCAAAATAAAAAAGCTTTTTTATTGGCTTTTTATTTATATGTAATATGCAGCCATAAATACGTAGCTTTACACGGAGGCAGCTGTCCAATCACTGCAGTGCATTCAGAGGAGGCTGTCGCGCTCTTCTCTCCTCTGTAGTTATGATTAGCACGTCATTCTTCCATTTCTTCAGCGGATATCATTTTTAAAATACCATTGGTTCAACAAGGTCCCTGGAACTAAATCGTGGAAGATGTGGAAAGACCACAAAGCAGGTTTGGGGATTTCTCTTTTAAAGTTTGTGGTCATGGTTTAATTCAGTTTACCATGCTATGAAGGACAGCTCTACTCTACTGTGCATTGCTGTTGAAGAGCTTTACATGCATGAAGGGGGAGGACCATTTAACCTGGAGCATGCATTTTTATCTAACCCAGATCAAAATGTTACTGGCCCTGCAAGGATGGAAATAAGACATGCAGAACAGTTTGAGCTGTTAAAGGATGTCGAATTATCCAGCGGCTGTGATGTCAACAGACTGTCTAGCAAAACTCATTGTAACTGGTAGGCAGTGGGTTGTTATTTTGATCCCTGTGTTTTTGTAGTCAGTTTGTGTTTCTTCAAATAATTTGAATAATAATTGTTATTATAATTATTTTATTTTTTTTTTGCAGTTAAGCTGTATAATAAAGACGTTCTGGGACACTGGCTATCCACTTTATAGACAGTGACTAGCTTCCCTTTTTGAAATCCTGGGACACTGGCTATCCACTTTATAGACCGTGACAAGCTTCCCTTTTTGAAATCCTGGGACACTGGCTATCCACTTTATAGACAGTGACTAGCTTCCCTTTTTGAAATCCTGGGACACTGGTTATCCACTTTATAGACAGTGACTAGCTTCCCTTTTTGAAATCCTGGGACCCTGGCTATCCACTTCATGGACAGTGACTAGCTTCCCTTTTTGAAATCCTGGGACACTGGCTATCCACTTTATAGACCATGACTAGCTTCCCTTTTTGAAATCCTGGGACACTGGCTATCCACTTTATAGACCGTGACTAGCTTCCCTTTTTGAAATCCTGGGACACTGGCTATCCACTTTATAGACCGTGACTAGCTTCCCTTTTTGAAATCCTGGGACACTGGCTATCCACCTTATAGACAGTGACTAGCTTCCCTTTTTGAAATCCTGGGACCCTGGCTATCCACTTTATAGACAGTGACTAGCTTCCCTTTTTGAAATCCTGGGACCCTGGCTATTCACTTTATAGACAGTGACTAGCTTCCCTTTTTGAAATCCTGGGACACTGGCTATCCACTTTATAGACAGTGACTAGCTTCCCTTTTTGAAATCCTGGGACCCTGGCTATCCACTTTATGAACAGTGACTAGCTTCCCTTTTTGAAATCCTGGGACCCTGGCTATCCACTTTATGAACAGTGACTAGCTTCCCTTTTTGAAATCCTGGGACACTGGCTATCCACTTTATAGACAGTGACTAGCTTCCCTTTTGAAATCCTGGGACCCTGGCTATCCATTTCATGGACAGTGACTAGCTTCCCTTTTTGAAATCCTGGGACACTGGCTATCCACTTTATGAACAGTGACTAGCTTCCCTTTTTGACGGTTTGGCAAGGCTACTGTATTTATAACTATTTTAGTGAGATACAGGTGCACCAGACCTCATTTAAAAGGAATAGCATATTATTTACCTGCAGTCATGACTAACAGCTCAGAAACGACCTTAGGGCTCCCGGTGCCATGTATCCCTGGTTATTGATGTGAATGCGACACACTTTCCAATGCTAGCTCTGTGTATACTGCATGAGGAACTGCTGTTACCATGGTATACCCCAGTCACTAATATGGGTTAAAGCCAAGGAATATTAAAATAAACCATGCATGAGCCAGCCCTTTTTTACAGTTCTATGCTGATGGAATTCATATTCTTTTCTGCAGCTCGGTCTGGTACAGCAGTCCAGATGGGGATCACATTAAATGCAGATGTATTAATGGCAACTGACGAAATCTGTTACAAGCCAGCTCGCTTATTTATTAGTCTTGCTTCATCAGCTCTTATTTTGGACAGCAGTTTGTTATGGTTACACTGTGATTGTAAGTCTCTCCTATAAATCTGTGGAGCAGAATTAGAAAAAACTGAGAGTCTTTAATCATTAGCCACTATAGATCTTATGTCATGTGGGCTGTAATCCAAAACATGGAGAAAATGAGTAATTGGAAACCAAAACATGGAGAAAATAGGGTCTGTCACAAAGACGGGCCGGGTGGGTGGTGTCAGACCAGAGCCAGAAATAAAACAGGGACTTTGAAGGTTTTAATTTTCAGAACAGAAGGTTTGTTAGCACTCTTATAAATAAATATATAAACAAAACGGACTAAAAGTGAACAGACATTAACAAACTGAAAAACAACTACTACTACTACTACTACTACTACTACTACTACTACTACTACTACTACTACTACTACTACTACTACTACTACTACTACTACTACTACTACTTCTTCTTCTTCTTCTTCTTCTTCTTCTTTTCATTAACATTTACCTCCGCTCCAATCCGTTCTCCACTCACTGAAACCCAACTATAAAACACATGCTGATTCAATTACTATAATTATTCACTTGAATCCCAGCTCTGCGTGGGCTCACGTGAAAAATGTTCACATATTATATTTTAAATGCAAAGATCCAAGCCTAAAGTACAAATATACAATTTAAACCTATAAATGAGTCCAGTTGGAACATTAACACCGCAACATACAACAATTAGGGGCGGGACAATAAACTTCTAAATGTACACATTAATCACTATGCTAATTGGACATGTTGGGCCAGTATTGGGCTCCCATACAAAGATAATTATTCAGTTGGAACTAATTAGAGGGACAATAAACTTTGCCAGAGGAAGGGGAACCCACATAATTATTCGGAGTCCAAGCATGGAACCCAATAACCCATTTCTAGCTGTTATAGCAGCTACCACTTAACCTGTCTAAATCACTCTAGCACTGATGTCTTAACAGTGTGATGAAGGACTTGAAAGGCACGTGATCCAATGTTATAAAGTATCCATGTGCCCTAAAATATCATAATGTTTTAGTTCTAGATCCATTTAGCCATGAAACCAGCACAAGCAGTGGGAACCTGAGCTTCTCCACACTACCCCACACACGTTTCTCCAGGCTACCCCGCCACTTGTTAAAAGGTAAGCTGCTTGCGCCATCTTAATCCTCTTTCTTGTGATCAGTACTATTTGAATTGTTTTAAAATATGTATTGTTTTATTGGGTATTTTTGTATGGAGCGTTCCAGTGTAGTTTGTGTGCAGGACGGACGTTTCTCTGAACTCTCAGAGGTCATTGTTTTTAATGTTTTCTTTTAATGATTCTATAACCAAATGGCTGATTGATTTATTGTTTTCAGAGCATTGGTTGTGCTGATGTTGTGTTTTGTTGGACGTCAGCCAGCCACTGCTTTCTTGTCTACTGTTTTTATCAGGGTTCTATCACTTTTGTTATCTGGGTTGTACTACTGTAGTTCTGTGTTGTGCATTATTTAAAGGCCTCAATCACTTTATGTTCAGTCCTCTTGTGTTTATTAAAATAGTAGCGTTTTGAGATTAATTTCTTGGGGGAGGCTTGGTAGACTGGGGGGTGTGGTAGACTGGGCTTCTGCATTGGGGACAAGTGTGCTTCCCTCTTTTCATCGCTCTGCTCCCCTGGACTCATACCAGCTCCAGCCACGCATGTGGCTTGGTTCTTTTTATTTGTATTTTGACTATTTTTTTTGTTTTAAGTAATGTTTCACTATCTTGTTGCTTATTCTTTATGCATGGTTTTCTATGTTTTGTTTATGGATTAAATCTATTAGTTTAGTCGTGTGAGCACTATTTATTTCACTGGGTGATATGAGTTCACATGGTAAACTGCCTCCAGTTTGTGTCAGTGCTTGGTCTGCTAGTGCTCGCTCTCGCTTTTTATTTTCTAGTGCTAAAGAAGTTTCACTACAGAGGACTCAAGATCTGTGTGTGCCGCTTTCAGCCATGGTGTGTTCTCTCTCTTTTTTTATTACTGTTAAAATTAATTATTTGTTTTATTTATTTAGCAGACACCTTTATCCAAGGCAACTTACAGAGACTAGGGTGTGTGAACTGTGCATCAGCTGCAGAGTCACTTACAACGTCTCACCCGAAAGACTGAGCACAAGGAGGTTCAGTGACTTGCTCAAGGTCACACAGTGAGTGAGCTGGGATTTGAACCGGGGACCTCCTAAATGCTCCTGCTCGGACAAGCATAACTAACGTTTGTTTCTGACTTTCATAACAACGTGTTATTTTATATTCCATACCTCTTTGAATTCATATTGGAAGTTCTATTCCTCTTTAAACTATAGATGGCGTAGTCCAGGTTATATCAATATATATATATATATATATATATATATATATATATATATATATATATACAGTATATATATATGTTCTTAAAACTGACAGCCGCTACACATGGGATTCTTGCCGTCTCTTTTTCTCTATTGAAGAGTCAGTGGTTGCTTTCTGTTGAAGAATCGGTGGTTGCTCTCTATTGAAGAATCGGTGGTTACTCTCTATTGAAGTATCGGTGATTGCTCTCTGTTGAATCGGTGGTTGCTCTCTGTTGAAGAATCGGTGGTTGTTCTCTATTGAAGAATCGGTGGTTGCTCTCTGTTGAATCGGTGGTTGCTCTCTGTTGAATCGGTGGTTGCTCTCTTTTGAAGAATCGGTGGTTGTTCTCTATTGAAGAATCGGTGGTTGCTCTCTGTTGAATCGGTGGTTGCTCTCTGTTGAATCGGTGGTTGCTCTCTGTTGAATCAGTGGTTGCTCCAGGGCAGGTTTTGGGATCATAAATGAAAGTTGGCAGGTCGCTGGTGTGCGGTGAGCCGAGGACACCCTGGCCGACCTAAGCCCCCCCCCCACCCCGGGCGGCGCTCGGCCAATTGTGTACCGCCCCATGGGAACTCCCATTCATGGTTGGCAATGGAATAGCCTTGACTCAAAACAAGTGACGTCCAGGCTATAGGGCGCATCCTGCACTCCATGCCGAGTGCCTTTACCGGGAGCTCCTTCACTTGTCTATGTTTTAAATGCTTAATTTCTTGGAATGGTGGAATGTTTTAGCAACATGTGTTTTGACACTATGGACCAGCGTTAAGAAGGAAGCGTCGTCAAAATGACTGGACTGTGATTCAATCAATCCTACTCAAAGCACAACCTTGCAATAGTATTTCACAGTAGGAGGTGTGTTTCACATTAGATAGAGGTTGAGGTGTAAAATCCCAAGATGAGAGGAAACGCAGCTCATCTGACCTCAGACAAACAGGCCTAGCAGCGTGACTCTGTAACAAGACATCATTATTGTAGCTCACTTCAGCCATTTAAAACACAAGAGGTGAAGGTGACAGGGTTGTTAAAACCTCAAGACAAGCAGAGCTGGTGTGGGACTCGCATGTATATCTGTACCTCAATCCCAGGGTTCTGTTGGTTTTATAACTCGCTCTTTTTGTTAATTTTGTAAGGCTGGTTTAATGGTATAATTAAAGGTGACTTATTTCGGATCACTCTTAACCATTTGCAGCCCATTTATTAAGTGCGTGTCAGGCACGTCAGGTCCAATTTATTTTCACACGCGCAGTTAATTTTAGACGCACTGTTTAAAAGTATTTTTTTTTCCACAGTCAAACGGGTTTAAAAGGCCCTGCATATCAACAAAGCACTCACTAGGCATCTCCAGCCCCGCCCCACCCTTTCGTTCGCTATAGCTTTCACATATGCTAAGAAATAAATAATAATAATAATAATAGTCGTACATACCGATCAATCATCTCCCGATCACTCGTTTTATCACCAAACGCCTCAATATTACAATCCAAGTCATTATTTTATTATTATAACATCTGAAAAAAGCTCTGCAAATGTCCGTCATATTCTCTGAGCGCTGATGCAGTAGCAGCCAGCTTGTTTCCTTATGGCCGCCGTTATCTGATGCCAGGGGCAAGTATGACTATGTATGAGATACCCCTTTTTTTTTTTCGGCTTGTCTCGGCTCCTGTCGCTCCCACTCAGCCATTGAATGGTTTTCTCGGCTTTTTCTGGAGAAAAACGACTAGAAACCCGTTTTTTGCGTCTTTTTGATGATGTCAGACAGGGTCCAACATTGGACCGGATAGGAATAATTGCCATGTCGGACCAGGTCCGACATAGGACCGCTAAGGGTTTTAACACTGTACAATCTCCATTGAGAACTTCATTATATTTAATTAGGACATGCAGAGTTTAACATGTTTGAATGACCATGTTATGTCATTTCCTGTTAAAGGGTTTTGTGTTTAAATCACAAAAGTTCTGAAGCAGAGCTCGGATTGTCCAAGGATGACAATTAGATTTACTGTATCATACCTCTTCCTCTCACTAACAGTTAACATTTGTGGAAATTAACTTTTTGTGAAATTACCCTTTGTAGCACTTTGTCAAAATGTCCCTTTTATCATTCGTTTCCATCTGACAGAGCATGTTAGATTCCTTTAGTATTCCGACATTAAAAAGTGTGAGTCTGTTGTTTCCATCATAGTCATGCAGACTACTGATGAGAAAAGAATTGTGTAAGCTGTTCACTTTTAGAATAGGGGACTTTTCATCCTGTACGTAGGGGAGTAACTGTGTTTGATCTGTGCATGTCTTAAGAGAAAGATCACAGTTATTCATTGCACAGGGAAACAAAAAAAATGTCACTTTACCACATTTGCAGCTCATTGAGATTAGATCGAAGAGGTTTGTGTGATGCACACATTGAGATTAGATCGAAGAGGTTTGTGACCTGCACAGGAGAAGCATGGTTGTAAAACATGCAGTATTCAGAGAGGTAGCATTAGTGTTTGCCCTTTGTTCATGTCTTGCTGCTTCAGCCCCCCTTCATTATCATTTTATCTCAAAACCATCTGTCGCAGACGCAAATGTTATTTTTACCCCTAACTTGTTTTTTTTTTTAAATAGCTAATAAATAGTTGGTATTGCTTTAAATAAGACGGAGTGAGATTCTAAAAAGTGTATCTTCCACACTAAGAATGGAGATGATCCTGTTCAGAAGCATCTGAAGTGAGATTCTAAAAAGTGTATCTTCCACACTAAGAATGGAGATGATCCTGTTCAGAAGCATCTGAAGTGAGATTCTAAAAAGTGTATCTTCCACACTAAGAATGGAGATGATCCTGTTCAGAAGCATCTCCACACTAAGAATGGAGATTCTAAAAAGTGTATCTTCCACACTAAGAATGGAGATGATCCTGTTCAGAAGCATCTGAAGTGAGATTCTAAAAAGTGTATCTTCCACACTAAGGATGGAGATGGCTCCTGTTCAGAAGCACAACAGTGGAGGCTTGTTTTCTGTTTCATTGCAAATACAGCTGAGATTCTGAGCTTTTATGCAACAGATTTATTAATGACGTTTCTTTATTTACACAATGAATATTCTGAACTTGCACAACACTGCTGTTTGCCTTTGCTGATGTCAGTGCATAATTGAGTGAAGCCTTTGAGCTTAGGAGGCATGGCTAAACATTGGAAAACAAAGAAAGAATAACAACAGCCATGCTGGACTTCATTTGAAAATGAACCTTAAACAGTTAGCCATCGTAAATAAATCACTGCCCGTGTAAATGTTTGCTGTGGTATACCATAGGAAACAATAGCATGGTGTAGTAAGCATAGGCAAACATGGCAAATCCCAGATGCACCATATAGGTTTACTGTAGTTAGCTTTTAAAACCATGGTATAAACATAGTCATTTGCTATGCAGTAAACGTTGCTCTCAGCTATCGCTGTGGCAGTCGGATTCCCTGGCTCTGGAATGTAAAGGAACAGTGTTAGTACATCAGATAGCGCTTTTGGAATGGTCTGACCTGGACCTTTATCTTCTCGATTAGGACCTCCGTTACACACAATGCATTGCAGTGGATTAGCAGTGACAGTGTTACCACTCTGTGCCCATGGTTGTTGCTATTGCAGCTGTCCCCGTGCTCTCTCTCTCTCTCTGTCTCTTTGTCATTGTAGTGTGACTGCATTGTAATGGGAGGTAATGTGGTGAGGCTGGGCATTCGCTCTCAAAGAAGCTTGGCATGAGGGCAGTTTGAAAGTGAAAATTGTTATACAGACACGGTGCTAAATCTGTATCCCCTGCAGCAAGGATATGGGGTTTCAGCTTAAGAAGTTTATCACTTGAAATAAACTGCAGATGGCAATTCAAGATTGTTTTGGAAATACTATAACATACCAATAACATGTGTCCCTTCTGAAATAAACCAAGAACAAAACACACAAACATTAGCTTGTTGTTTTTTTCTTAAGTAAATGACATTGACCCTTGACATCGCTCCATTGGCCAGCTCTAACTTCTTTTGCACAGTCTGTCAAACTGTACCAGATGGTTGTGAAAGCTTTTGCATTGTGCCCAATAAGTACACTTGGCACAGCCTCTTCAGGAGCACTTTAATGGATGAGAAGCAGTTGTAATATAACAGTGAGAACGATGCTCCCTGGGTCTGTTCTTCTGTAATATGGAAACTCCCTCGTTCATACAATGCCCTCAGCCTCTACTCAGGAGCTCTGTCCCAGCAGCAGCAGCAGCCTGTGTTCAGAGGGCAGTGGGTGTGCATTCCCCACACTGGCTGTACAGCTGTTTGATGAGCAGGCAAGGGGCGCTACGTAATACAAGCATACCTGTATTCTACAATAGTAAAGTTCTACACTTCAAACTAGCTTCATACTTTTGGGCTAGCAACATTATAACAAATTACACAAGACAGCTGGGAAGCTATACATAGTTTTAAATGCAGTGGCATTGCACTTGCCGTGAAGAATAACCACGTAGTGTAGTCAGATTACAAGTTAAATGCAGTTTATTCAAACTCTGGCCGACACCTCTCAGGAGTCATTGTGACACACATCCCCTGCATATTCAGCATTCGTATTCATTTCAGTTATTAACAGCAGGTGCTTGTAAATGAGATGAATACACATATTTGAACACTAACAGGCAGACCGCTTTCACACTACAAAGCTGGCCTTTTGTCTCCGTTGTTCATGTTGAAGCTGGGGATACCAAAGCCAGGCGCGGACAGGCAGAGGGAAGTTCCCTTGTGTGGTTTCTGTGGATTTCCTCAAAGGTACAGTTTGTCATCTCATTTCTACTTTACTCCTGGAATAGAATTTCCTGTAACCCGTTGTTCCTTTTGTCACTCTGTGAATTGAGTTATTTCGAGATCAGTAAGTCATTTGTATACATGTGTGACAGGATGGCAAAGGGTTAGAGAGACTCAGAGACAGTACCTGTGGGTTGAAGAGCTGGGGCGCGCATTTATTAAACAAAATAAAATCAAAAACACTGCTCATAGATCAAAATAAAACACGGTAAACAAAACCAGTCACAAACACAAAAACATAACAATCCTTCGGGCCAGCTAGGCATTCACCTTCACAGATCACAAACAAAATTACCCAGCACCCAGCACCCAGCACCCAGCACCAAGCAAGACTCTCCTCACACCTTTCCCAAAACACCCTCAAACAAAGGATTTGCTCCCTATATCCCATGTGGCTGGGGCCTAATTAATCATCAATTATTCAATTAAGGCTCCAGCCACATTCTCACATGTTTTTGGCAGGGATAGGAATTAACCTCCTCCCTGCCTACCACCACCAACAACACACAAGCAAACACTATGAACACCACAACGTGATTGAGTGATTTATTTGCTGACAAGCTCCTGGCAAATGAACCTCCGCTTTTCTTCACGCGTTGTCAACAGTCAAAACAGCCAGCAACTCCATGTGCTGACTGACAGAAGAGGCGTCTAATTATGCATTTTAGAAATATTTACAGTAGGTTCTGCAAAAAAACATTTACAGTAATGACCTATTTTTGTAAAGTAGGAATCTTTACTGAGTAGATCTTAAAATACGTCTTAAATGATTCTAGCAGATTGATAAGTGAAAGCTGTGCTAGCTGTGTCCCGTGGAGCATCTCGTCAGTGCAGGCCAGCTGCTATCTTCTCTTAATGGTGGACGTGTGACAGAAGGTTAAATCCTTGAGCAGTGGGTATGGTACACTGCGCTGGCAGAGGAGTTCCAGAATCCCTAAAAGGCACAGCTGGAGCCTGGAAGGTACACCAATGATATTTTAGTCACTAAATCCCTCTGCCTTTGGTATTTACACAGCCTTTGATGTCATATGAATCTCCTAGACATACCAAGGGGGCAGGTTTGAGGTCATATGAATCTCCTAGGAGTACCAGGGGGCAGGTTTGATGTCATATGAATCTCCTAGGATTACCAAGGGGGCAGGTTTGAGGTCATATGAATGTCTTCAGTGTAGAACACCCCTACAGTGCAGTCACATTGTGTGCAGTGTTGAGCTGTGATACTGCTCTTCAGTGTAGAGCACCCCTACAGTGCAGTCACATTGTGTGCAGTGTTGAGCTGTGATACTACTCTTCAGTGTAGAGCACCCCTACAGTGCAGTCACATTGTGTACAGTGTTGAGCTGTGATACTGCTCTTCCATGTAGAGCACCCCTACAGTGCAGTCACATTGTGTGCAGTGTTGAGCTGTGATACTGCTCTTCAGTGTAGAGCACCCCTACAGTGCAGTCACATTGTGTACAGTGTTGAGCTGTGATACTGCTCTTCCATGTTACAGTGCAGTCACATTGTGTGCAGTGTTGAGCTGTGATACTACTCTTCAGTGTAGAGCACCCCTACAGTGCAGTCACATTGTGTGCAGTGTTGAGCTGTGATACTGCACTTCAGTGTAGAGCACCCCTACAGTGCAGTCACATTGTGTACAGTGTTGAGCTGTGATACTGCACTTGCCCGACATTAGAAGCACATCCCATTATTCCCTGAGCAGATCAACTAGTGTTGAAGTGCTGATGCAATACAGGGCCTTACAAGTCTCATGGAGAGGGAATTAACTCCAGCTAATACAACCAGCTGGCTCTAATCTCAGTGTCCATCCTTTTAGTCTGCTCTAAATAGGATGCACATGTTGAAGGGAGCACTGTGTTAAGAGAAATAACCCTTCTATGACCTGTGTCAGCGCAATGCAGCTGCAAACAGATATGCCCCATGGTTGTGATAGCTTAGGGGCACCCGTGTTTACACTGAGGTTCATTCACATGTGCAGAGCAATGTCAATAACGTTGGGTGGTAGCTATATTAAGGCCAGGACACTTTGAGAGGTTGTGCGTACTGTAATAGCAAAGGAAAGACCAACAAGGCTAGTTTATAGAACTTGTACCAGCAGTCTAGATGGGTAAACATGTGTCCATCCAGTACCTGCCTAAACTTGACTGACTGGTGTGTGATGTTACAGTGTGCTGTATTTATAATTCTAATACTGTTTCCTATAGTTGTTAATATTGGGTGTCTCTCTGTTTCTTTCAGGTGTGAAATGTCTTTAAGCACAGAGGAACAAATTCAGATGATTTTGATATGTGGTGCAGTGGCTTCCTGATTTTATGAGAGCGCATTGACATTAGATGATATTGCTTAATAGCTATAAATTAAATTGTTTAATACAACTAAGATCAAACGTATTAAACATTTCTTGAGGAAATAAAATTGTAAGTTTCAAATATACAGCTGAGTGTTTCAGTCATTTTTCTGGCCAAAACTGGTGTTGTTTTCTAACCTTCTATTTCACATTAATACTCGAGCTGAAGAGGAATGTGCAAAACACAGCACCATACAAGGCACACTATTCCAAATGACATCTAGTGTGCATAACAACTCGTGCCTGGAAGCCCCAGCCAGCTCGCATGGGTGTCTGGCAGAGTTCCTTATGCCTCTGGACTGGAGGGGGTCACACAGCAGATCAAAGCAGACTGAAGAGCCGTCTCCGGGACTCCAGGAATAACTCACAGGGGGTTAGCGCTGGAGCAGAGTTATTTCTAGGGGACTGAAAAATAACAAAAAACAATTCAAACTAGATCAACTAATTAACTTCCAGCCTCCCCATGTACTGCTAATCTTGATCAAGGTTGGCACACTTGTTTTGTATCAGAGTCCGGCACCTCGCAAGCCTCTCATCATCTGTGAGTGCTAATGTATCTGCTGATCACCGTCTTACCACAGGTAATATTGTGGCTTTACACTAACAATACACACACACATTTCAGATGAGTGAGGAGATGGGAGCAAGAGGAACTACACTGAACTACAAATCTCCATCACTTAACAAAATTAAGCAATACGTTTGAATAAAGCATTGTTTTTTGTGCCATGGAAATTGAATTTTCATGGAAAGCTGTGATTATTTCACTGGAACATATGGATCCGCTGACAGTAATGCAGACTAAATGAGTTATACTTGCTGGATATGCAGTGCATGCACATGTGAGGCAGGCCTCCTTCCGTTTCAAGAAATCACATTAAGGATGACTCAGTTCACCTTGCAGTTCTGGTTAGGGCTTTGTAACTATACCATAAACAAGCTTAATAACTTGTTTGTTTAATAAAAATAAATCCATGGGAGATTATTTGCAGAATTAAATTAAGCTAACATTTATAACATCATCATACTTGAGGCACAAACATGAAAGCACAATTAGTTCCAGCTGATGCTCAGATGACTGGAATACATAGAGATAGTTGTGCTGCCCTATTGGCTGTGCTTATTCAGATACAGATACCAATTATTCATTAAACAACTCCAGTACAGTCCTGTATGTTACACAAAGAGGGAGCTCCTAAAGTTAATCAGATTGTTGCAATGCCTGGAGCTGTTGGGTCAGGGCATGTTGCACAATCATGACCTCCAGCCTGTATAGAATAGGCTGTGTGAACTATGCATCAGCTGCAGAGTCACTTACAACAACATCTCACCTGAAAGACAGAGCACAAGGAGGTTAAGTGCCTTGCTCACACAGTGAGTGAGTCAGTGAGTGAGGCAGGATTTGAACTGGGGATCTCCTGGTTACAAGCCCTTTTCTTTAACCACCAGACCACACATTGCCCTGAACACATTCTTTAAAGTGACTGTGAAAGGGTAGTGTCGCTGGCAAAGCTAGTTACCAGCGGCTGGGCAGTGGCCTTCACTAAAGGTTTTCTTACTCTCGACTAAACAAGGGCTCTGGTTTCCTTTATACAGCATGTGACTGGGGCTTGATTGACCATCACTTACTCAGTTAAGGCCCAGCCACATTCCCCATGTGGATTCTGACCGGGATGGAATTAACCCCATCCCTGCCAAACTTCAATTCAAAATAACACATCTTTATTTAAACCCAACCCCAAAACCATACTATTTCCATGTGCAGTGCTTCCGTCCTGCCACAGTAACCTACAGCAATGAATGAGTTTCATGATGTGTATCTTTCATTTAAATATTGGTACATGCATTACAATGTCATTATAACAGTAAATCAGAAACAAAAGAAGCTTAAAGATTTCAGTGACCTGCAAATAAAGTCTAAGTGGAGCAAAGTGGTGCTGTATATTTTACAGTGCCTTATAAAGGTATATACACAGAGTTAGACCTCAGTTAACAGAATCATTCTGAAGTTTCTTTACAAAAATAGACAATCCACTATTCCACTGGTTTATTATTAAATATAGCGGCTCATTCCCGCTGATCCAGCCGGAGATTTGAAGAGTATTGCAGGTGCAGAAGTGAGTCACTTTATTCATGCTTTTCATATGGAAATGGAAACTTCAAATGATGCATCAGTGACACCGGGAAACCTCATTTACTCAATTAAGAAAAATGAGATGTGTATGAATGCATCTGCTGAAATGAATCTTCATTTGATTAGGCAGGATTTCTGTGCAGAATACATTTCTAAAATTAGAAGAGCAGTTTAATCACATGTGTGGGGACTCAACTCAGATATCCCTAATTAGAAAAAGAAGCCTTTATTTCTGTATATGGATATTTCTGGTACCTTTCTTTATATACTATACATCATATGTAAGTGTTACCCTGGTACTGTACATTCCAATGAGAACGCTGTGTTTAAACTGAAGCATTTCACTGTTGAATCAACACGCAACAGCATTAAGGAGAGTTAGGAATAATGGCTTGAAATCCTAGGATTTGATGGGGTTATTTTAGCAGATAAAAGCTACACCTAAGCTGCGGGTAAAACCTTCCTTCAAATAACACTATTGTAAATCTTTAAGCTCAGCAGGCAGTCTGGCCAAAGCCAGCTGAATGAGAGCAAAGTACTAACACTGAGGCTGATCTTGCTAGAAGCAGACTGGGAAACTGGCAGTGTAGTGGGCCCCCGCTCTGTGCCCTGAAAGAGGGAGTGTAGTGTGCCCCTGCTCTGTGCCCTGAAAGAGGGAGTGTAGTGTGCCCCCCGCTCTGTGCCCTGAAAGAGGCAGTGTAGTGTGCCCTGAAAGAGGCAGTGTAGTGTGCCCTGAAAGAGGCAGTGTAGTGGGCCCCGCTCTGTGCCCTGAAAGAGGCAGTGTAGTGTGCCCCCGCTCTGTGCCCTGAAAGAGGCAGTGTAGTGTGCCCCCCACTCTGTACCCTGAAAGAGGCAGTGTAGTGTGCCCTGAAAGAGGCAGTGTAGTGTGTCCCCGCTCTGTGCCCTGAGAGGCAGTGTAGTGTCCCCCCTCTCTGTGCCCTGAGAGGCAGTGTAGTGTGCCCCCGCTCTGTGCCCTGCAAGAGGCAGTGTAGTGTGCTCCCCGCTCTGTGCCCTGAAAGAGACAGTGTAGTGTGCCCCCCGCTCTGTGCCCTGAAAGAGGCAGTGTAGTGTGCCCCCCATTCTGTGCCCTGTAAGAGGCAGTGTAGTGTGCCCCCCCACTCTGTGCCCTGAAAGAGACAGTGTAGTGTGCCCCGCTCTGTGCCCTGAAAGAGGCAGTGTAGTGTGCCCCGGCTCTGTGCCCTGAAAGAGGCGGTGTAGAGTGCCCCCGTTCTGTGCCCTGAAAGAGGCAGTGTAGTGTGCCCCCGCTCTGTGCCCTGAAAGAGGCAGTGTAGTGTGCCCCTGCTCTGTGCCCTGAAAGAGGCAGTGTAGTGTGCCCTGAAAGAGGCAGTGTAGTGTGCCCCTGCTCTGTGCCCTGAAAGAGGCAGTGTAGTGTGCCCTGCTCTGTGCCCTGAAAGAGGCAGTGTAGTGTGCCCTGAAAGAGGCGGTGAAAGTGTGCTCCCAGTTCCGTGCCCTGAAAGAGGCAGTGTAGTGTGCCCCCCGTTCCGTGCCCTGAAAGAGACAGTGTAGTGTGCCCCTGCTTTGTGGCCTGAAAGAGGCAGTGTAGTGTGCCCCGCTCTCTGTGCCCTGAAAGAGGCAGTGTAGTGTGCCCTGAAAGAGGCAGTGTAGTGTGCCCCCCACTCTCTGTGCCCTGAAAGAGGCAGTGTAGTGTGCCCTGAAAGAGGCAGTGTAGTGTGCCCCCCGCTCTGTACCCTGAAAGAGGCAGTGTAGTGGGCCCCCACTCTGTGCCCTGAAAGAGGCAGTGTAGTGTGCCTCCCCCCCATTCTGTGCCCTGAAAGAGACAGTGCAGTGTGCCCTGAAAGAGGCAGTGTAGTGTGCCCTGAAAGAGGCAGTGTAGTGTGCTCCCCACTCTGTGCCCTGAAAGAGGTTGTGTAGTGTGCCCCCGCTCTGTGCCCTGAAAGAGGCAGTGTAGTGCGCCCCACTCACTCTGTGCCCTGAAAGAGGCAGTGTAGTGTGCCCTGAAAGAGTCAGTGTAGTGTGCCCCCCCACTCTGTGCCCTGAAAGAGGCAGTGTGTAGTGTCCCCCCGCTCTGTGCCCTGAAAGAGGCAGTGTAGTGTGCCCTGAAAGAGGCAGTGTAGTGTGCTCCCCACTCTGTGCCCTGAAAGAGGTTGTGTAGTGTGCCCCCGCTCTGTGCCCTGAAAGAGGCAGTGTAGTGTGCCCCCCCACTCTGTGCCCTGAAAGAGGCAGTGTAGTGTGCCCTGAAAGAGTCAGTGTAGTGTGCCCCCCCACTCTGTGCCCTGAAAGAGGCAGTGTAGTGTGCCCCGCTCTGTGCCCTGAAAGAGGCGGTGTAGTGTGCCCCAAGTTCTGTGCCCTGAAAGAGGCAGTGTAGTGTGCCCCCGCTCTGTGCCCTGAAAGAGGCAGTGTAGTGTGCCCCCCGCTCTGTGCCCTGAAAGAGGCAGTGTAGTGTGCCCCCGCTCTGTGCCCTGAAAGAGGCAGTGTAGTGTGCCCCCCGTTCTGTGCCCTGAAAGAGGCAGTGTAGTGTGCCCCCGCTCTGTGCCCTGAAAGAGGCAGTGTAGTGTGCCCCTGCTCTGTGCCCTGCAAGAGGCAGTGTAGTGTGCCCCTGCTCTGTGCCCTGAAAGAGGCAGTGTAGTGTGCCCTGAAAGAGGCAGTGTAGTGTGCCCCTGCTCTGTGCCCTGAAAGAGGCAGTGTAGTGTGCCCTGAAAGAGGCAGTGTAGTGTGCCCCTGCTCTGTGCCCTGAAAGAGGCAGTGTAGTGTGCCCTGAAAGAGGCAGTGTAGTGTGCCCCCGTTCCGTGCCCTGAAAGAGGCAGTGTAGTGTGCCCCTGCTTTGTGGCCTGAAAGAGGCAGTGTAGTGTGCCCCCCGCTCTCTGTGCCCTGAAAGAGGCAGTGTAGTGTGCCCTGAAAGAGGCAGTGTAGTGTGCCCCCCACTCTCTGTGCCCTGAAAGAGGCAGTGTAGTGTGCCCTGAAAGAGGCAGTGTAGTGTGCTCCCCGCTCTGTGCCCTGAAAGAGGCCGTGTAGTGTGCCCCCGCTCTGTGCCCTGAAAGAGGCAGTGTAGTGTGCCCCCCCATTCTGTGCCCTGTAAGAGGCAGTGTAGTGTGCCCCCCCACTCTGTGCCCTGAAAGAGGCAGTGTAGTGTGCCCTGAAAGAGGCAGTGTAGTGTGCCCCCGCTCTCTGTGCCCTGAAAGAGGGCAGGTAGTGTGCCCTGAAAGAGTCAGTGTAGTGTGCCCCCCCACTCTTTGCCCTGAAAGAGGCAGTGTAGTGTGCCCTGAAAGAGGCAGTGTAGTGTGCCCCCCCGTTCTGTGCCCTGTAAGAGGCAGTGTAGTGTGCCCCCCCCACTCTGTGCCCTGAAAGAGGCAGTGTAGTGTGCCCCCGCTCTGTGCCCTGAAAGAGGCAGTAGTGTGCCCCCCCTGTGCCCTGAAAGAGGCAGTGTAGTGTGCCCTGAAAGGGGCAGTGTAGTGTGCTCCCCGCTCTGTGCCCTGAAAGAGGCAGTGTAGTGTGCCCCCCGCTCTGTGCCCTGAAAGAGGCAGTGTAGTGTGCCCCCCACTCTGTGCCCTGAAAGAGGCAGTGTAGTGTGCCCCCCGCTCTGTGCCCTGAAAGAGGCAGTGTAGTGTGCCCTGAAAGAGGCAGTGTAGTGTGCTCCCCCGCTCTGTGCCCTGAAAGAGGTCGTGTAGTGTGTCCCCGCTCTGTGCCCTGAAAGAAGCGGTGTAGTGTGCCCCCTGTTCTGTGCCCTGTAAGAGGCAGTGTAGTGTGCCCCCACTCTGTGCCCTGAAAGAGGCAGTGTAGTGTGCCCCCCGCTCTGTGCCCTGAAAGAGGCAGTGTAGTGTGCCCCCCGCTCTGTGCCCTGAAAGAGGCAGTGTAGTGTGCCCTGAAAGAGGCAGTGTAGTGTGCTCCCCGCTCTGTGCCCTGAAAGAGGCAGTGTAGTGTGCCCCCGCTCTGTGCCCTGAAAGAGGCAGTGTAGTGTGCCCCCCACTCTGTACCCTGAAAGAGGCAGTGTAGTGTGCCCCCGCTCTGTGCCCTGAAAAGGCGGTGCAGTGTGCCCTGAAAGAGGCAGTGTAGTGTGCTCCCGCTCTGTGCCCTGAAAGAGGTCGTGTAGTGTGCCCCCTGCTCTGTGCCCTGAAAGAAGCAGTGCTGTGTGCCCCCCGTTCTGTGCCCTGTAAGAGGTGGTGGATGTGGCCCCCACTCTGTGCCCTGAAAGAGGCAGTGTAGTGTGCCCTGAAAGAGGCAGTGTAGTGCCCCCCCCGTTCTGTGCCCTGAAACAAAATCTCTTCAAAAGTTCCAAAATCACCTTCTTCTACAGAGGCACACTTGAAGAGGAGCTGTTCTCTGCATTGCCCCTCTGTGCTGTACTGCTGAGAATTCACCTTCATGCATTTCTCATTATTACGGTGGCTGGATGTGGGTTTGTTTTGAACCAGTTGAATCAGAGAGGACGTTGAATTTCACTACATTTCAGCGACTGACTTGCAAACACCGTTTCAAAGCTGCGAATTAAAAACTTGCTAATAAAGTTTTAAAATCAATCTTTTTACTTCTTATGATCTACAGCAATGCTATCACTGCCCCCACCTCTTCTGCTGTGAAAAGATATTTTGGTGCTTTGTATGTATCTTATACTTTGTTCTGGAATATGCAGACATTTCAAAGACAATGCTTATGACTGTCTAAAGTCAGTTCTATTCACCAGCACTGTGCTCTGAAGTCAGCTCTATTCTCCAGCACTGTGCTCTGAAGTCAGCTCTATTCTCCAGCACTGTGCTCTGAAGTCAGCTCTATTCTCCAGCAATGTGATTGTCTGCAGATGCTTTTCAAAGGTTGTTTGAAAAGATTAAAACCTTTTTTATGCACTTTATAAATGATGTATTGATGGTGGCAGAAACCCTTAATTAAGACTCGTCACAATCTTTGAATCAACAGGTCATTACAGTTCTGACCATGCTACAAAACAGATTAGAAAGGGCGTTCTGCTGTTATGTTACTGAGATTTAAAAGCCTTTTCTCGTGGAATTCTCTTAGTTAATATGAAGGGATGCAATGCAATTACTGTCAATACAATGATATCTGATGAAACATCGTTAAGATGAATGTACACAATATCCATTGAACAGCATCTGCACAGCGAGTGCAACAGTACCTACAGTAACCTGCAGTGACAGTTCATATGAAGCCTTTTTATAACAGCTTTTTAACTGAAAGCTTTTTGCAACTATAACAAAAAAATTGGATGTTTTTGAATTGTGGAGAAGCTTATTTTTCTAGCCGCTGTGTAAATTCGATCCTGAAATATCAAGTCAAGGGCTCCTGCTGCCTCACTGGCTGCTATTTTTAACCTTGACTTTAACACAGCAGCAACGTGACAAGGAATGTGCTTGATTTTAAATGGCAGTCGGGAATATACTTTGACAAGACAGAGACTTACTCATCAGAGATACACAGCCAACATGCTGTCTAAAATAACATTAAACACAGGGGCTTCTTTATAAAGAAGAGACATATTTAATACAACAAAACAATCAGGCATGAGTCATCTTCAAGAACCATCGTAGTTTTAAAGTATGATTCAATATATTTTGCAGACTATGTGCTGTTTACCTCGTGAGCAAAACAGCCTCCGTATACCTATCTAATATACTTTAAGTTACTGAGAGATGAACTCAGAAACAATAGGACACAGAAAAACAGCTGGCTATTCCCGAGGCTATTGACTCGAGTCAGATGATAAAAACCCCAGTGTAGTTACCCCATCAGAAACGAACAGCAGCATTTCATTTAGGGGAATATGGGTCATCTGCATTTGTTTTTGTTTGTGTTTTTGTTTTCTGGTAATGGTGGCTTTGAGAAAACTCTCAGCCACTATTAAATAACAAATAAAACAAAATCAAACTTTACCAGTTTCTAGAGTTCTATGGATTCCCTAAAATAACTAACTGTTAATCTTTCAAAACCAGAAATAATGTAAAAAGTAATCCGCATTGTGCAGTATGCATGCTTTCACAACATGTTTTTAAAGTTTACAAAGGAAATCGGCACAAAATGATTTATTTCTACAAAGACTTTAGATGCACGAATCACCAAGGATAGCCCTGAATGGATTGCACTGACCACTAAGGCAGCTGCTGTCTCTTCAGTAGAAGATCATATCAGTTTATCAGCTGGGTTATTGAGACACGTCTGTTTACATCAATCGCTCAGTCGCCTGCTTCCAGAAATAGTCTCTGGAGATTGACTTGCCTTAAATGTGTCCCCACAGGATGCATGAACCTGGAAACAAAGTATCGTGCTTGCTATCAAATGTAAAGATAGGAAGATAACAGGTAAAGAAAATAAAAAAATGCAGGTTCTTTACCAAGTTGTTTGCTTGTTTTGTTCAATAATTACAAAAGATATGCATGAACTGGAGCAATGGTAAGCTAACTATAGTTTGTATAACTATATACTTACTGAAGAAGAAAAACATCAAAGTGAACCATTCTGAGGGTTCAATGGAATATAATAGTAATGTGGGAGAGAGGAATGCAGAGCTCAATAGAAATGTAATAGTATTAGGAGGCTGTGTGGTCCAGTGGTTAAAGTAAAGGGCTTGTAACCAGGAGGTCCCTGGTTCAAATCCCATCTCAGCCGCTGACTCATTATGTGACCCTGAGCAAGTCACTTAACCTCCTTGTGCTCCGTCTTTCGGATGGGACATAATTGTAAGTAACTCTGGAGCTGATGCATAGTTCACACACCCTAGTCTCTGTAAGTTGCCTTGTATAAAGGTGTCTGCTAAATAAACAAATAATAGATTGTAATAGACTTCCCATTGGAATATTTCTTTTCAGTACATCTGTACACATAAAGTGTGATAAGGTTACTTAATGGATGGGTTATCGATTCTAATTGCATTGGATCGTTACAATGTGACAAGGTTACTTAATGGATGTGTTATCTATTCTAATTGTGTTGGATCATTATAGTGTGACAAGGTTACTTAATGGATGCGTTATCTATTCTAATTGTATTGGATCATTATAGTGTGATAAGGTTACTTAATGGATGCGTTATCTATTCTAATTGTATTGGATCATTATAGTGTGACAAGGTTACTTAATGGATGCGTTATCTATTCTAATTGTATTGGATCATTACAATGTGACAAGGTTACTTAATGGATGCGTTATCTATTCTAATTGTATTGGATCATTATAGTGTGATAAGGTTACTTAATGGATGGGTTATCTATTCTAATTGTATTGGATCATTATAGTGTGACAAGGTTACTTAATGGATGCGTTATCTATTCTAATTGTATTGGATCATTATAGTGTGATAAGGTTACTTAATGGATGCGTTATCTATTCTAATTGTATTGGATCATTACAATGTGACAAGGTTACTTAATGGATGCGTTATCTATTCTAATTGTATTGGATCATTATAGTGTGATAAGGTTACTTAATGGATGCGTTATCTATTCTAATTGTATTGGATCATTACAATGTGACAAGGTTACTTAATGGATGCGTTATCTATTCTAATTGTATTGGATCATTATAGTGTGATAAGGTTACTTAATGGATGGGTTATCTATTCTAATTGTATTGGATCATTACAATGTGACAAGGTTACTTAATGGATGTGTTATCTATTCTAATTGTATTGGATCATTATAGTGTGATAAGGTTACTTAATGGATGGGTTATCTATTCTAATTGTGTTGGCTCTTGCAGTGTCACAGGTGACTCAACTATAACCTGAAGCTCTCAATCAGAAGGTAAATTAACTCAAGTGGACAAACAGGAGTCTACAGGAGTCTGCATGATATGATATGCTCCACATTAGATGACAGCAGCTTCGGGCCAGACCGCCACGCTAGATAGACGGTCTCTATTGATCCTGTCTGTGAGCGTCTCTCAATGTATTCAGCCAGGGCTTCATTCTAGATGATTCAGGAGCCGTCCACGAGATGAAACAGTCTTTCTGCAGGGGCGGTTAGGTCTGCCAGCAGTATTGATGATACATTCTGTACTTATTAATAACTCGAACGATTGCTTTACATTGGGTACCGTCCCCTTTGCAGTCATTTTCCATTAAATCAATAGACAACAGACAGCTTGTTGTTTGCGAAATGATGTATCTTATAAATAGGCTCTTGTGACTCACTTTGCTCTTCCTTGTGGCTTCATGAATACCTGACTTTCATCACTCACTTAGCAACTGCAGGTTTTATTAAATACAGAGAGGTTTTTATTTCTTTAAATAGAAAGACTATCTACCAGTCATATTAATCCTTCCTGTTCTGGTATTTCTTTCATGATGGTCTTAGAAAAACCAGGGATAAATGCCATCATTCTAAACTGTAACATATTCTGCTATTAAGGATATTTATAATGTAGCACTGATCCTAACAAGAAGACTGACTCATGTTTAATGATCCTTCTCTGTAAGCCATATTCTATTTGTCTAACAGTCACAATCTTTACCAAACACTGCAGTCAATGAAAACACTCGAAACACCCTTCATCAGCATGAAATGTGCTGTATATTCAATCACTAGCCTATGTAAAGTGATGCTAATGGCATTATCCTGGATAGAAAACAGTTGGGCTGTTTGTCCATCACCTCTAATTGATGCTTTCTGATTCAGATCGTAGCAGACATGAAGGGCTTCATAGAATAGCAATGCTTTTGTTGGTTGGTTTTTATATTTACCGGATTCTGCCGAGTCAACTCCCCAGTTTGAACAAACACCCCACCCCACCTTTAGCTGAAAGTCCAATTTTCACCATTAATTCCTGGTTTTTAATAACCACGTGCAAATAATGAGTGTAAATATATCGCAGCTCATGTGAATTAGTTGCTTTGTACAATTGACAATTGCTTGCATCATCAATGATCAATGTTCAGATGATGAAGAGTCAAGAGCTGGTTTAAAGCCAGCGCGAGTAGCAATTGTTTACTTTCAGTATCTGTTCTTAATTGTCTCTTTTCTCCTTTGGACAACCCACCCCGTTCAGCCAAAGCTGCAGATCTTTTATACTGTGGTCAAGAGGTCAACTTGCTATCAATTACCTAATGTACCCCTCAACCACATTCGGCATGGGTTTTATCATATGCGTGGTCACCGGCCAGTTTATCAATAAGCACTCGCTGTTTACCACGCATTCTCATGATTTTATGTGGATGGGGCATTTTAACCCCATCCAGGCTGTAAACAAATATAAAATAATACACACACACACACACACAGGGGTGGGGTGTACCCTGTCACACTGCACGCCTTGATTCTTTAGCTGTGCTCTACCTTTGAATTTTAAGCATGTTTAATTGTAAATGTAATCTATCTACCTAATGTTAAATATACTCCCTCTGCAATCATGCCTGTAATTTCACCCCTGCCTGAGTCAACCCCCCCGGGCGCTGACCCGGCAGAATCCGGTAATTGTACAGACTACTGTCAAGGGGGTTCTATAGCTTATTTGGTTATTTATCCTTCAAATTAATCATTTGTTTCCAGAGGATTGGTATCAATTTAGTTATGAATGTGTTTTAAACACTTTACACTGAGTGCCTCCTCATTACACCTACTTACAGTTTACTGAGCTGTCCTGTAGTTACAATCCCACTACAAGGTCTATTATAAAGTTAACAGCTTTTGTGATTGCACCTTATTTACAGTGTGGGATGACGAGGTGATGGATAGGAGACATGAGGTGAAGCACAGGGCATGCAAGGTGAATACTTGGGGATACACCAACCTCTGCCAGTATTGTTCTAGTCATGCTGATAGTCTCATTAAAAACCATATAGTGTGCAAGTCTGTTGAGCTGTTAAAAGTATTCAAATAAAAAAAAATGGCAACAATATCTGAGTTTGAAGTCAGCATTTACTTTTAATGTTTGCTGGGATATAATTCACCTTCTGGACTTTTTCAATGCATGTTTGTTTTGACTTGTAAATCTGTGGTTGCTAGGATATATAACCGTACTTGTGGAAACAGAGCGTTTGGGATTTTTCCCCATGTTATTTCAGTTCACCACATGGGCCTCACAAGGTGTTGGCATTTGAATTCATCTCAATTTTAAAAGCATGAAATTGAATAGGGGCACTGACTCAGAAAGACATATTTGGATTACATCATGGTAACATTAAATAGAATCCAGTTTGCTGTTTGCTAGAAAATAAATATGAATATGTTAAATCATGTGATTCACTTGTAAAAACAAAACAAATAGAAGATACTGCACCTTACTATCCCTGGCATTGGGGGCACATAGGGATGTACACCACACTTACATTGTAGTATCTACAGTATCTAGAGAACCAGTAATTGTTGTATGTCATACTTCCATTTCCTACCTGCCACTAATGTTCAGAAACACTCAGGAATTGTGATAAAACTTAGTGTGACATTTATTACACAAACTCTTGAGATCCTAGTCCCTCATGACTAGCTCACTAATAGAGGTTGTTTATTATTATTTATTTATTTATTTATTTATTTATTTATTTATTTCTTAGCAGACGCCCTTACCCAGAGCAACTTACAGGGATAAACCTACAGTTTATCTTGACAGACATTGACTTGAATATGATCAGCTGAACTCAAGGTCCGTTTTTTAATGTAGTGCACCCAATTATTTTATCCCTGGTTTTCTCCCCAGTTTAGAATGTCCAATTTCTTTTCCCCCTCACTGCAGCAGTTCCCCACACAGCTCAGAACCAAAGGCCTGTGGGCATCCTCCGATCCCACGACCATGCCAGCTTCCTCTTTTACACCCAGTGACTCGAGAGTGGATGTCAGCGAGCTACCTAACCCTAAGCCTAACCATAACCATACATCTAGTATTGAGGGAGTTGTTAATTCCAGACCTCACTAAAAACCACGTAAGCACTTCAGGCCTTTCTTGTTAATAACGACACTAACCATATTGACGCTGGCGGTACTGCACGTTGAGCAAATAACAAATAAGGAAGCCACCTGTCCCTCCTACCACAGCATCTCTTAGCACATAATAAAATAGGGAGTCTGGAACCAACTTGTGGGAGTCTGGAACCAACTCCCCAATAATGTTGTTGAAGCTGACACCCTGGGATCCTTCAAGAAGCTGCTTGATTAGATTCTAGGATCAATAAGCTAATAACAACCAAATGAGCAAGATGGGCCAAATGGCCTCCTCTCATTTGTAAACTTTCTTATGTTCTTATGTTCTAAAGGCTAGTGACTTTAGTCTTCCTAGCTGGACACCATGTTTGTATGCGACCTAACCGACCATAATTAAAACATCCTACTTCTGACAGCAAGGTGTGAATATGATAGCCAGCTTGTCAGTTAACTTCTGGCGTTAGATCTGTCCATGCTCCCTTACAGTCCTTGTCCATTATTGATGTACCTTTTGAGAGGATAGGGATGGATGTGGTTGGGCCACTGGAGTGGAGCAAGTCAGGGAACAGATCATTTTTTGTGATTTGTGATTATGCCACATGCTACCCTGGAGGCATGTCCAGTGAAGGATGTGAAGGCTTGGCAGGTGGCATATGCTCTAGTTCAGTTATTCTTCAGAGTGCCCCACGAGATCCTTACAGACCAAGGAACCAATTTTGTGTCTAAACACCTTAGAGTTTATATATATGTGTGTGTGTGTGTGTCTGTGTGCGTGTGCGTGTGCGTGTGTGTGTGTGTGTGTGTGTGCGCGCGTGTGTGTACGCCTTTTCAATAACATTTTAAACATATGCACTTAGTTCTAAGAAACAACAAATCAACAATAATTTCTGAATCTGTTACTATATCAGTGTTGTATAAAATGCAATGAAGTATAGCTATCATATCAACTCTGTCTGTACAGAAAATAAAGCAATTTCCAGCAGCGATGGTTCTAATGACTGTATTCATTTTTACACACAAATAATACGTTTTGTACTTTCCAGCAACTTCTGAGAATAACTCAGTAATTTCTTTTCATTCTTCAACTTGTAATAAATAATAGCACTCTTGGCCAGAGCAGGACCACAGTTTAAGCAGGTTATCTTTCTGACATGTGCCAGACCTCTCGTGTAGGCACAGTTGCCAAAAGCAGAGAAAACAGATCAGAGCAAATTCAAGTGTCAAGCTTTTTTTTTTGTTTTATTAGCCACAAGTTGAAAAGATTCTGTTCATGTATACCTTTATTTAATGAATCAAGGGCAGTGTATTTTTCACATATTAAAAGACAGATTTATACTGTGCTTGTTAAGATGCTTTTGTGTAACACAGTGGGAGCTTAATCAGGATTTCAGAAAAATACTTGAGCAGCCAAAGAGATGAAGCTGAGCAGCCCTTGCCCTTTTTTTTGCTTAAATTAATTAGTGGGAAAATCCTACAACAATGCATTTTCAATCGCCCTCCTGCCTCGTGTCTGTCAGTGCTGTCAAAAGAGCCTCAGTGCTTGCAGGGCTTTATTTAGTTTAGGCACTGGGGTAGCGTCGTGTTGAGCGGGCCAGAGAGTACAATACAGCGCTGCAGTGTCTGTGCAGTAATGCGGAGGTCCTGATTCATAGCTGCACTTGTAGTTTAATCCTGCAACAGTGTTCTTTATTAAGACACCCAGATGTACTGCATCCACATTAAACACAATGGCAGAAAAGACACAGCGACAGTCATCTGAAAGGCATCTTCCAGTTCTTTACCAGCAGCTCTGTTGTGTAATGAATCCTTGTCATATTCTAACTGGTAATAAAGGTATTCCTCTCCATTTCCACACTGTTCCCCGTGTACGTGTGAACTGCTCTACACATGGGCACCTGTCCTGGAAGATACATGCTAAGCATGTGGAGATCTAATTGGAAACAGGAATGAGGTTTGGGCATAACATCCCTGAGAGAGTTTGCCAGTTAAAAGCGTTATTTTGCAATCAGGGACACTACATTAACTAACCTGGAGGAGGTGATGAAAAGCACAAGGGGATGAAGAAGCAGAATCACGGACACAGTTGGGTGTTTTTTTGGTGTATTCTAAAAATAAAGAGACACTCTGCTTGTGTTCCATTATCTGTACTGTGGCTACACAGGTTTCATTCCTTTAAAGTTTGGAGGGATAGCATGTTAAATAATATGATTCACTGAATACAGAAATCAGACTGTTGGTGAACAGTAACAGTAATGCTGCTGTTTTCAGCCACATTTCTCTTGTACATCTGTTACTTTGCTGAGCTTGGTGCTCTGAAATCAATAATCCTTTTAGAATCTGGCTGTAGGCACTTGTGATGATGCACATCTTGACAGCACTCTAGACTGATGTAAACTTGACTGTCCTCACAGTACTGATGTTAACAATTGAATTGTAACGTCAATCTCTGCAGCCTTCTTGTATTGATACCATTTTCATCATTGTTCTCATGGCAGCAGGAATGAGCGTGTCTGTTATTTTACAGTGTGGCAGGAAATGTGCCGCAGATTGGAACATCACAATGAGTCCGTCTCGTTCCTATTCGTATCCTTATGGCTTCAGCAGCAGGGAATCAGTACTTAAACCAATGGCTTTTCTTTTTTAAACCCTGTTACTGCAGCGTGACTGGAAACTGAAATTAAAACAAAACCAAAACAAAAAAACAGCAGCTGGGGACACAGTGGAAACCTTACTGCGGATTTCTGGTGACATCATTGCTTCACAACAATATAATACTCAAGATGTCATGAGCCCAACAACACCCATACTGTACATGTCCCCATTGCTGTGCTGTCTTTTTGTTTTCACTTTGATAGCTGAAGCCATGGCACTGTAAGTCCACTTCCTGGGTTACAAGGTCCCATATGAGTTTAGGTTCTGTATGCTGCACATAAGAAACATTTACATGACCCTGAACTTGGTGCTGCATTCCTCTGAGCTTTCACCACCAGGTGTTACACCAAGGCTAATGCAGACTGCAGTTATTATGCTCCTAAGCCTAGGAATTTCCTGCCCATCAGGAGTAAGATGATTTTGTATACTCGACTGCATTGAATTGGAATGATCTACTATACCAATCACAAACCTTCAACAGTGTAGGAATGCTTGAATACTGGAATAGACCATTCAAATGTTGTCTCAATCTACTCAGCAATCAGGTGTCTATACAGGCAACTCTGCATGAGCGAGATTCAAACCATGCTCACATGACTCAGCATGCACGCAAGTGGCTGTGCTTTTACTAGGTGAGCATGGAGGAAACCCAGCACCACTTTGAAACAATGAGGCGCTGTGGCAATGTGCCCCGCCCCTGTGTGCATATTATGTGTTGTATGTTGCGTGCGTGTGTTAATGTTGGTGTATAGTCATTGGTACACGGGATATAAACGGGTCTGTGTTTCACGTGTATTTAAAAATGTAGATTTATATTTAGGCACGGGGAGGGCACAAATCACTTCACGTGCTGGTTAAATGTAATATGTGAGCACGGGGTTGCACGTAATGAATTCACGTGCTGGGATTCAAGTGAATAATTAATTAGTAATTGAATCCCAGCACAACAGTATATATAGAGACACGTAGCACTCAGTCGGGGTTGTTGGGTGTTCGGTGAGTGGAGAACGGGAGAGAGAGAAGGAGAAAATAAAACGTAAAGTGTTTGTTCTCACCGTGTTTGTTTGTCTCATTTTGCACCGTTTGTTAAGTGTTAGTTCGTTTTGTCTGTCTATTTATTTTGGCGCAAGTGCCGTGTCCTGTTTTGTTTTTGTGTTTAAAACCTTTTATTTTCTGTTCTGTTTATTAAATGCTGAGCGACAGCATTCGCTCAGCTTCACCAAACCACATCTCTGTCTGTTTATTTCCTGCTTCTGGTCTGACGCCACCCACTCCGGCCGTCTTTGTGACAGGCGCTCATAGGGCATTACTCCTTATGTACCAAATGGTGAATAAATGAATCAACAGAGAAGACTTTTTATTTAGCCAATGTTATACTTCTTTTGCCTTAGCTCAAGTGTGTCTAGCAAGTTCACCTTTGATGGTTTAACATTTGAATGATCCTGTTTCCACTGTTTGGATCCAGACTGCCTTGTGCAGTGTGTTCCAGCGCTTTGGAGAGCACTTCATCAATCGTAGTTTGTTGTTGTTGAAATCAGTAGAAAGGATTGCTGCTGCATGTATCATCAGTCTATCGGTTCATCTTTCGTAATTTTTATATAACTGATGTTAAGGAAACTTCGAAGCACGCTGTAACATTGTACATTTAGTCCCCGGCATCACTGCTGTATCTATTATTCTTTAAATGTAATTGTCTTCGTGTGCTGATTTAATGAATTACGCTGTGTATGTTGGCATCACTGTGATTCCACAGGTTTAGCCTGATCCAGTTTAACAAGCTGACTTTGGACACGTCTGCGGTATTATGTTCTATTATGTTTTATTATTTTTACAGATCTCGCGTCACTTCGGTCAGTATGTATCTTTTGTTTTCTCAAACACGATAAGAGATATTTTTGGATTATATTCAAAAGGGTTTGATCCATCATAAACAATACTGGTCCTGCTCTGTAAGCAGATTGACTTTTCGATTTGTATTGTGAGAACAATGGAACTGGAAAATATTACAGATTGGCCTTTCTTTTGAAACAATTCTTTAGTAGTTATCTAGTTGAGCTGCTGCCATATTTATTTATGTAAAGTTTTAGGATGAACATTCAAAGATCAAATTATTTTATAATAATAGGTGCTTCAGAATCTACACTGCAGTCTTTCTATTATGTGTACATCTGTTTCAAACTGAATTCCAGTCTTAATTCTAATTGGGAAATACTGCTCATAACGTTTAAATGTTCATCAAATACTGAGCAGAACACAGAGCTCTCTGTTGCTGGGTGATTGAGGCATGAGCTAAATTACTACTAAACTTGTTTATCTATTCTTAAGACTCGAATGATTCTCTTTGCTTGTCTCCGGTAGAATAAATGCAGAATTTGGAACGAAACCCACTCACAACATATGTGGGGATTAAAGTCACTCAGTCACAGGAAGAATCTGAGTCAAGCCGTGGCCAAACGCTATGTAAAAATGAACACACTATTGCCTCTTCACTTTTGAATTAACCCTCCCTCCCTACCTCCCTGAAAAAAGGTGAGGTCTGAAAGAAGGAGATCAGATCACACAATGAGATGCATGTGGGCAAATCGAAGGAACGGGCGGCCGAGCGGTGGTTAGGGCTCTGGACTCTTGACCGGAGGGTCGTGGGTTCAATCCCAGGTGGGGGACACTGCTGCTGTACCCTTGAGCAAGGTACTTTACCTAGATTGCTCCAGTAAAAACCCAACTGTATAAATGGGTAATTGTATGTAAAAATAATGTGATATCTGTAACAATTGTAAGTCGCCCTGGATAAGGGCATCTGCTAAGAAATAAATAATAATAATAATAATTAATGATTGCTTTTAAATACCCTTTCCTGATGTATTTCTGAGCGGTTCTAAGTACTGTTGTATGAATGTTGGGCTACAGACTGTTTAATAGGACAGGGGATAGAGATCTGATCTGTTTCAAAGTCCACAGATTATGTGATTCTTTTTTTTTAGATTTATTTGGGTAAAACTTTTATACCATCATAAAACTTTTAGGAATGTTTTAAGGGCTGTTTTTTAAAAGCCAAGTTTAATGAACCGAATCACGATTGCAGTTCC
>CM072695.1:255456-280456 GCA_036884735.1 Huso huso
TGAATCCCTTTCTAGCTGTTTCAGAGACAGTTTATTAGTTTATTCTTGTAAAATTCTTTTAAAACAGCCCTCAAGTATAATGGAACAGACCCAATGTGTGCAGCAGTGCTGTATCTTTGATCTAATCCTTAGATGGTAAGACAAATAAAGGTAAATAATATTTTTATTGCAAATCATATTAGATTCTTCCTTTCTAAATGGGCAAAGTTGTTATAGTAATTATTGCTGATTAAATCATTATTAATACTGAGATTCTTGCAAGAAACATTCCACAATGTGATATCTGCAAAAATAATGACACATTTTTACCTACAGTGTAACCATGACCCTAAAATATAATTCTAGTCAGTTTAACCTTCTATAAACCCAGAGTAAATATTCTTCATGAGTCACTAGAATTAACATTTCATTTTAGGTCTTTCAAAGCCAATGCAACCTTTCTTTTGTGATATAAAAGCAATCACAAAATCGTGTTTTAAAGAACAACCCTTACAATGCATCCTCAAATTTGTATTCTTAAGAACTAGAAATAGTGAAGCTTCAGAACAGGCTCATTTAATGCATGTGGAAATACATTTTAATACACATCACTGTACTTTGTTTGTCTGAGGTCATCAAATGTGTCCATGTATCTTTTCTTATCAGCAACATTTGTATAAGCCTTTTTTATGATATCTGAACTTACGGTTATGAACTTAAGGTTTTAGAAGTTTACTGTTGTCTGGAATTGTAGAATAACTGTTATTTATATTCAGTCAATGGAAACGTAAAGAGCAATCTCATTTAAAGATTCATGGCTTGCATTTCCATTTGCCGAGAAGCAACACTGACATTTTCCTAGCTGAACATTGTACCAAGTGTGCTGAGCCTTCCTGAAAGCTCAGTGATGGAAGCAGTGAAGCCTGAAGCCTCCCTGTACAGTACTCACAGCTGCAGTACACTACCACAACTATCTGCAGCTTCAATCCTTGTACTGCCCCACAGTAAGGAGCTAGTAATCACCAAGTGTGCTGAGCCTTCCTGAAAGCTCAGTGATGGAAGCAGTGAAGCCTGAAGCCTCCCTGTACAGTACTCACAGCTGCAGTACACTACCACAACTATCTGCAGCTTCAGTCCTTGTACTGCCCCACAGTAAGGAGCTAGTAATCACCAAGTGTGCTGAGCCTTCCTGAAAGCTCAGTGATGGAAGCAGTGAAGCCTGAAGCCTCCTGTACAGTACTCACAGCTGCAGTACACTACCACAACTATCTGCGCCCCAATCCTGTACTGCCCCACAGTAAGGAGCTAGTAATCACCAAGTGTGCTGAGCCTTCCTGAAAGCTCAGTGATGGAGGCAGTGCCCTTCTGGGCCTCCCTACAGTACTCACAGCTGCAGTACACTACCACAACTATCTGCAGCTTCAGTCCTTGTACTGCCCCACAGTAAGGAGCTAGTAATCACCAAGTGTGCTGAGCCTTCCTGAAAGCTCAGTGATGGAGGCAGTGAATTGGGCCTCCCTGTATCTGCTGCTTGCCTTGTCTTTTTCCTTCCTTGTTTCTCCCACACTACACCACTGCTCCACTCTCTGCACTGGCTCTTGTATCGCTGCTCACATCCAATTCAAAACTCTTGTACTGGCCTATCGCTGTTCTCGACCTTTCTGCTCCCTCTCATCTCCAGACTATCATTTCTCCCTACACCCCTCTCGCCCCCTCCTTTCCTCCACCACCAGCAGATTAGCTGTACCCCCTAACTCCCCGCTTCCAGAGCCCGCTCCTTCTCCTCCCTTGCCCCTCAGTGGTGGAACGACCTACCCATTTTAATATCAGGACTGTTCAGTCCCTGACCACCTTCCGGCGCCTCCTCAAGACACACCTGTTCAGACAGCATCTGTAAACCTCAACTCTCGACTATACTGGACTTTATTGCACCCAATTGCACCAGTACTTGCATCAGCTTGTACTTACCTTGCCATATTCTACTACTGCTCCTAATTATAACTACTTCCTGTATCTGTGAATGAGCTCCAGTGAGAAAGCAGACGTGAATGAGCTCCAGTGAGAAAGCAGACGTGAATGAGCTCCAGTGAGAAAGCAGACGTGAATGAGCTCCAGCGAGAAAGCAGACGTGAATGAGCTCCAGTGAGAAAGCAGACGTGAATGAGCTCCAATGAGAAAGCAGACGTGAATGAGCTCCAGTGAAAAAGCAGACTTGAATGAGATCCCCGTGCTGGTCAGTTAGACAGCAGACGTGAATGAGCTCCCCGTGCTGGTCAGTTAGAAAGCATACATTTAACTCTTGGGTTGCACACCTTCATGTATCTTTTAACTGCAGTTCATGTCACTTATTCCTGGGGTGGATAAAAAACCGAAAAGCTATGAAGAAGAACCAATAAACATTTTTTAACCACGCAAAATATTTCTCTGCATACCTTACATTACAAACATTCTTCACATTGCAATCAAAACAGAACTCATGTCTCTGAGACCAACGGCGCTAAAGAATCTGCAATTACAGGCATGCAAACATTGACAGAGGGCTCTTATATACTGTATGCACAAGGGCTGTGCCATGGAACAGCAAGCAAAAACCACTAACATTGCAAAGCATAAAGAGAAGGCTATGTGGCTCCATTCTCAAACTGTTTCCATTGAACGTACACAAGTTCAAAAAAAGGGATCCTGAATGGTCATAGTGTTTCCCCACTTGTAAATGACCTAGCTAAGTCTGCACATCTTCTGTCTGAACCCTATTTTAGTCCTCACTATTCTGTAATATCAGCGTTTATAAATATTGCTTTAATTGAGGTCAACCTTATCAATACACTTTCTAAATAGAGGATAGCTGGGCGATGTCTGGCTTGGGGTTAAGTAATAGTTAAAACAGTGTGTAATTGTCAATTGATCTTGCCGTGGAAACTACCTTTAGTGGATGTAAACAAACTGAAAGAAAAAGGATTGTTTTTAATGCAGTAGAGTGAACAAAAGGATCCAAGAACCCATCAGTAGTAAAGACTTTAAGATTGTGGCTTTATCCCAGTGCTGGTCAGTTAGATATATCTATATAACAATTATAATATAAAATAAAGCAAATCTTGTGTATTTAATACTGCATACATATCTGTCCAAAGTAGGTCACATACCAGTGACAACACATGCTCTCTTTAACAATAGGAAATGAGGAATATAATAGAGACCAGATTTCCCTTTGGAACCCTCAGCACCGCATTGAAGCCGGTTACAGAATTGGACAGAGCAGCTAATGGAACTCACCTCATAAAGACAGATTCTTGGATTGTATTATTTGTCCTGGTTATTGAATCCAAATGGTACTTTGACAGATTCCAGAAAGGTAAAAGTACAGCTTGGCCGAACGTTTTCCATCCCCTACAATTTGAGGATTGAGACATAATTTAAAAAAACAAACTATATGAACGGAATTTATTTAACATCATGTAATCAAAGGAACTACAAAATGATATCGTAAAAGTCTACCGGAAGCCTAACAATAGTAGTGTATTTCATGCTAGATTTTGAAATGTCACATTTTTTTTATTTTTGTCAAAGCGGTATGCAATTCAATATGTTTTAGGGTTTTTTGGTGATCAAATATTTTTATTGGGGATAGTACAAAAATACAAACAAAAACATGAACAGATGAACTCCCCATTTTCCTTTTTTACCCTCTCCCTCCCTCCCCTCCCTCTCCTGAGCGGCTACCCCCCTCCCTCCCACAACCCCCCACAAGGACCTCAGGGACCTAAATTAATTTGGATTTAACAAAGGCTTAATAAGATCTGCTATGCTTTCCCAGGGGAAATGCCTGGCTCTAATAGAATGAGGAACACCTATCTGAAGTTAAAGAGTAAGTAACGGGGTTCCGGAGAATATCGCGTTTTACATCTCCACGTGTTGCTGCCACATTTAAATAACGTACCTGTCATTTTTCTTTTCATTGTTAACATCCTGGCAACTTTTTACACTTATAACTTTAAAGTCTGTTTCAAAGCTCTTTTCAAAGTGTCTACTCTAGTGCACTGGGGTTTGAGATCTGTCCTCTAAATCACTGCTGGAAGAGCGATTAAAAAAAAAAAACATAACAACAACTGCTCTGGCTTTCTCCACATCGTGGATCGCTATTGCTGTGTTACCTGTTTGACAATGTGGGCAATAATCCTTACACTATCAGTGCACTAGAGCGGACATTTTGAAAAGAGCTTTGAAACAGACTTTAAAGTTATAACAGTAAAAAGTCATCAGGATGTTAACAATGGAAAGCAAAATGACAGGTATGTTATTTAAACAGTTGTAGCAGCACGTGGGGACGTGTAACGCTAGATTCTACAGGCTACTTACTCTGTAAGCAGGCAGGTGTATAAAAGGTGTGAAGGCGAAGGCCCGTGGAGAGACTAGTCTTCAGACCTGGAAAATATAAAATGGTATTTAATACTTATATGGGTATACGAGTGGGGTTTTGGGTACCAGTAAATGGCGTCGCTGTCCGGTTTATTAGTTAGAACTTGATAATGGTTAGCTAAGCATTCCTTGGTGGAGATAGGCTTTTGATTTGTTTCTTTTGTTTTGTGTATAAATACATATACAGACACAGTCCTGTTTTCATTTCACTTGCTGTTGTGAGAGGGCTTCTTTAATACTGACAGTGGAAAAGGTCCCTACAGTGACAAAGCACCCCCCACTTTTCCACAGCATGCATTTCATGAGCTGCAGTGATAACTCTGTATCATTTCATAATCATTTCTGTAACTTGTGTCTTCCAGCTCACAACTTTCTGCAAACTGACAGCTGCTATAACTCCCAACAGGGCATGTGTGTCCTTTTGTGACCGAAGAGACCTTTACCAGCGTGGCACCTTTAATTATGTATTTTAATGAGATTTAAAATAGCCAGGAGTTAACACCAGATAATCCCCATGCTATTATGTAATCAAAACCCATGTGTGGTTCTTCGCAGCAAATTGAATGATGTCTATATTGAGCCTTTTATAAAATGTCTTTGTGACCTTCATTATCAGGAAGGAACAAAGTGAATCCTTAAGTGGCACTTCATCACTTCTCCAGCTCTAATCATTGTAGGTCATTCAAAAGGGAAGAGGAAGTTATTACCATACTTGCAAACCACAGCAGCATGCAGAATTAAGTCTAATGTTCAGCAACATTACTTCAAGTTTTCAGAAATGTGCTTGCTTGACTAACCCTTTGAAATAATGAGTAAGTTAGTATGCATGTGTATGCATGTGTATGCATGTGTATGCATGTCTATGCATGTGTATGCATGTGTATGCAGTGTCTTTTCAATTCATCATTATGTAAACAGAATTCAAGGGCAACCACAATTCCACTGTTGTGTAAAAATGGAATTGAGAATCCCTATTCACAATACAGTACTCACAGGTATGGAATACTGCTTTGAATCACACACACACACACACACACACACACACACACACACGTGAAGCTCCCGTTCAGATGTGAGAATAGTCCTGTTCCTTTGAGTTATCAGTGGAGAAGCACACAGTGTTGGAATAGCCTGGGGATTATGTGATTTGTCTGGTGGAAACTATACGTTACTGTATCATAGAAAATAGAATGGGATTGGGAAGTCTCAGGTTCTGTACATCATAGTATCTGTCATGTTAATTCCACTGTCCACTAGGTGCTTGGAAATGAATTGTTCCATGTCAGTGCCCTCAGGCAGTGTTGTTTGATGCACTGCCGTTATGGGTTCTGATCGATGAGAAGAGGTTAAAAGCTCTAAAACCACTCATGCTGTACAGACCAGCCTTTAACATAGTGGTTAATATGCTCGATGTGCGTTTCTGCCTGTCTGCTCCCAGCCTTCGCTCTGGTACTCTAGCAAAGCCTTCATCAGGAAATCCTTTTCAATAAACTGAGCATTTTCAAATATTCCTATTTCTTTATCCATTGTATAAAGTTTTGGCTATTCAGCAGCCAGCTGGTTTTCAGCTCCCTCCCAATACTGCAGTTATGTGAAAAACGTTTCAGATGACATTTTGAATGGGTAAAAGAGGCTGCAATGGGTCTCGGGGCCTACAGGGGTTAAACTTGAGGTGTGCTCATCTGAGAACAGGTGTGCAGCACATGTTGCTGTACTTCGTGCCCTGGATCAAATAAAGAAGAAATTCCTGACTGCATAATAGAGCCCTTTATTAGAACTCATGAGAATGTATACATACACTTTGTATATCGCCTTGGAAACCAGGAACCACTACCTAGAATCTGGTGTCCAATCAGAATGCACAAACAAAATACCTTGGTTAAAAAAAGCAGCTGATAGTGACTGCTCAGATTGCTTGTGTTGTGAATCCCAGGTCCATGGTCACAGCAGTGACTGCTCAGATTGCTTGTGTTGTGAATCCCAGGTCCATGGTCACAGCAGTGACTGCTCAGATTGCTTGTGTTGTGAATCCCAGGTCCATGGTCACAGCAGTGACTGCTCAGATTGCTTGTGTTGTGAATCCCAGGCCCATGGTCACAGCAGTGACTGCTCAGATTGCTTGTGTTGTGAATCCCAGGTCCATGGTCACAGCAGTGACTGCTCAGATTGCTTGTGTTTGTGTGAATAGAACATAAAATAAAAAAAAGATAAAATAGAATATAAGAACATAAGAAAGTTTACAAACGAGAGGAGGCCATTCAGCCCATCTTGCTCGTTTGGTTGTTAGTAGCTTATTGATCCCAGACTCTCATCAAGTAGTTTCTTGAAGGATCCCAGGGTGTCAGCTTCAACAACATTACTGGGGAGTTGGTTCCAGACCCTCACAATTCTTTGTGTAAAAAAGTGCCTCCTATTTTCTGTTCTGAATGCCCCTTTATCTAATCTCCATTTGTGACCCCTGGTCCTTGTTTCTTTTTTCAGGTCAAAGAAGTCCCTGGAAAAAACACTGTCTATACCTTTTAGGATTTTGAATGTTTGAATCAGATCGCCGCGTAGTCTTCTTTGTTCAAGACTGAATACATTCAATTCTTTTAGCCTGTCTGCATATGACATGATTTAAATTCAACACTTCTCACAATATATCTGAGCATCTTGTTGGCCTTTTTTATATCTTCCCCACATTGTCTAGACGAAGACATTTCTGTGTCAACATAAACTCCTAGGTCTTTTTCATAGTTCCCTTCTTCAATTTCAGTATCTCCCATATTTATAATGCACATTTTTATTGCCTGCATGCAATACTTTACACTTTTCTCTATTAAATTTCATTTGCCATGTGTCTGCGTAATTCTGAATGCTGTCTAGATCATTTTGAATGACCTTTGCTGCTGCAACAGTGTTTGCCACTCCTCCTATTTTTGTGTCGTCTGCAAATTTAACGAGTTTGCTTACTATACCAGAATCTAAATCATTAATGTAGATTAGGAATAGCAGAGGACCTAATACTGATCCCTGTGGTACACCACTGGTTACCTCACTCCATTTTGAGGTTCCTCCTCTAATCAGTACTTTCTGTTTTCTACATGTTAACCACTCCCTAATCCATGTGCATGCATTTCCTTGAATCCCTACTGCATTCAGTTTGAGAATTAATCTTTTATGCTGGACTTTGTCAAAAGCCCAGGTCCATGGTCACAGCAGTGACTGCTCAGATTGCTTGCGTCTGCGACACCCTGACCTGTTTATAACTTTCAACACAGGTCCATTTACACATTTCTTCAACTCATTCTTAACCTGAACCGTAACCCACACAGCTGGCTTAAGCACTTCCCAGCATTGTTAAACACAGAACTAATCTAAGAATGAACACACAAAGTGAATTCCTTTACAGTAATCGGGAATCACACATCCATACCCCTATGAGTGGCCCTACAAGAATTCAACTGGCATTGATTATACTGTGTTATAACATTGCCACCATGGAAAATCAAAGTCATTAAGTAATTGTAGCTAACAAAAAGACTGCTTCCATATTAAAGTCTTATGCAACACAGCATACACATTTGACAGAGTAATTACCCATCTTGGAGGATAAATACCATTCTAATCAAGCGCATGGTCAAAACCTAATTGTAAAAAAGAAAAAAAAAATAACATGAACAATTAAACTTGCTAATAGAACAAAACAGAACCCACAGTAAGGGAACATATACACACACCAGCACTGTGTGTGGCAATGAACCATAAAGAATACCTGTCTGCCTGCCTGCTATACTCTACAGTATATATATATACTGCTCTGTATTTTCTGTGTTTGCAGTTTTAAACATGGGCTGTACATTGCACTAAAGGTTGATTTATTAATTCAGTGAATCTTAGTAAACACTTTTTTGATGCCCTCTAAATGTCAATTTGTTCTTTGCCAAACACCAGTTGTTGTTTTTTTTTGCAGCATCCACCCACCTTGATCTATTTTTACATACAAACAGGCCCATCTACACCACAATCTTTTTTGCATTATCATCTGGTATCTTCTGTCTGGTTGTGTTAATAACATCGGAAGCTGAGCAGTAGTTTCTGTTTCCCCTCAGAATATGTTCAGCTTCATTCAAGTGGTCGGCTGTTTGTGGACAGTAAGCACACAGGCTGTGAAATCAGATATGTGCTCTGAGTAAACGTCATGTTGCATATCCAGTGTGTGGGCATCAGCCCCCTTAGGGCATGAATACTGTCATTTCCTGTGATGTCTTACTGTATGACTCTCACATACATTCACACAGTGAGACGGGCCGTAGGTGTCTTACAGTGTCTGAAGGAATGAATTACATCATTTTAAAAAATACTAGATTCTGTGCTTTTAAATTAGCTCCCCAGTGTAGGGGAGAAGGGTGTGCTAACAAGGGACAAGCCTTGATGGGCCTAATGGCCTTGTCTTGTTCCCAGGCTTGTCTATGTTCTTATGTTCTTACAAACCCACAGTCAGCATTGAATTAGGGTGAAAGATAGTTAGACTGCAGGGAAAAGGACATGCTTTCTTCCCTTTGAGTTGGGAACTGAGATCTATTGATAGACAAGGCAGGTGAACCTGGGGATGGTCAGGGTTTAATGAGAGCGCAGGTGACCAGTCTGCCTCACAGAGCCCCCGTCAAGCAGTCAGATTATGGGACTGGAGCGGGCAAGAACCAGGCCAAGGATTAAGACGCCCTGCAACACACAGTGACATAACTGTAAAACCGAATATAGAATCCTGATAAATCATGTCTACTGGAAGCAAGGGACTTGACAATACTTCAGAAATTCACTGTGGAGGAGCACAGGCTAAAAACAATACTGGAACGCTGGGACATTTAAAGGAAAACAGAGTGAATGGCTCTCCTGAAAGCACTGGGTCAGGCTTCATGTACTGTATGTTTTGTTTTACTTAAGTGCTGTGTATATTCATTAACATTTAACTCAAAATGAGCACAACATTTCTTAAAAGTGTTAGTTAGCAACAGTTATTTTAAAAAAATGTCCCCTGTGAAATACAGTTACCTCAATGTGGTTTGCTTTAAAACTGACATTAATTACAAATGACCTCTTTCTCTGTTTTAGTGTCGTGTGGGCTTCACCTTATTGTTATTTTTCCTCATGCTATTTATTAATGGCCCATTATTTAGAAGAACTGGAAGCTGCTTTTAAAAATCACAGTCAAATTCAACACTACATGTTAATGAATGTATTTCAGTGAGGTGCAGACATCTACGGTGAGGAAGAAAACACTACAGCATTTACCCACTTCTCATATAAGGGATACAGAGTTTACTCACCTCTACTCTCCTGTGATGTGCAAATCCTGGATTAAAAACAAGATATATTAACACTGAGCTTCTGTGTTGTGTTGCTGCATGTGAGATTGACAGCTGAGAGCTCTCAGTCAGAACTGGAGCGAGCAGGGGGCATGGCCACTGGACTGTTTGTTCTGTTTGTGTGTGTGTGGGTGTGTGTGTGCAGTGTGTGTGTGTGTGTGTGTGTGTGTGTGTATTATTGAGTTGCGTGCGTGTGTGTGGGTGTCTTCTCTTGTGTGTTCCAATGTCTTTTGAGTTTGTGTGTGTGTGTGTGTGTGTGTGTTGTGTGACAACCTTGGTGTGTGGGCACTTACCACTGTGTGTGTGTGTGAAAAGAGTGTGAGTGTGCCATGTGTGTGTGTGTGTGAATGGGACTGTCGTGCGTGTGTGTGTGTGTAACTATCTGCGTGCGTGTGTGTGTGTGAGTGTTCTATGATTGGTTGTTTATGTTCTGTTAATGTTCTGTTAGACACGTTGGACCTGCAGACGTTGGACCTGCAGGGCAGTGCTAGTAGCCTTCATCTTAGCCCTTGAAAGGATGCTCACAGAACTGTACCTGAGAGGGCCAATAACAATGTATCTCTTCATGTTTATCTGTTCAATCTATCTGTTCAACGCCACCAAACAGGGGAGTTTACCTACTTTATTATTTATTATTTATTTATTTTTATTGTATTATTGAGATGCGTTGTGTTTGTATTCTTGAGATGTGTTGTGTTTGTATTACAGGGCAGCAGTGTGGCGTAGTGGTTAGTGCTCTGGACTCTTGACCGGAGGGTTGTGGGTTCAATCCCTTGTAGGGGACACTGCTGCTGTACCCTTGAGCAAGGTTTTTACCTGTATAAATGGGTAATTGTATGTACAAATAATGTGATATCTTGTAACAATTGTAAGTCGCCCTGGATAAGGGCTTCTGCTAAGAAATTAATAATAATAATAATAATAATAATAAAATAATAATAGTAATTGAGATGCATTGCATTTGTATTATTGAGTTATGTTGTATTTTCATTCTTCTCTTGTGTTACATTCCAATGTAGAGATTAATAGAGAGGACTTCAGTCTTCAGTGCCACCAATTCAAAACACTTTGCACAAGTGTAACAGGCAGTGTTGGGTGATTCACTGCTGTTATGGATTCTGTCCCCTGTCGTTGATGAGATGAGGTTAAAAGCTCTGTAAGCACACATGCAGACGAGCCTGGCTCTTTTGCATTGTGGTTTTGATACTCACTTGAGATGCACAGGGTCACCGGTTATTACACACCTAGCATAAAACTAACGAAAAACCTAGCCTTATGAATTGAATAGCGACTTTATTGAGCTTTGAACTGTTAGAAATGCAAAACTTGATCAGAATAATTGGGAGAAAGCTCCACCTGCTGCATGCCTATAAATCGTTATATATACATTTGAATTACAGACATGTGTTGTGATCTTCTGTTGAATTCTAATGAGATCAATCCACATTATTACATGTCTTTTCATATGAAACCCTTAATCAAAATCACTGAAGGAGTGACATTTAATGAAGTAATTCCTTCAGTTTCCAGAAGAGTTTCTGAACAGACAGCGCTGGGGTGTTTTAGACTTGGCTCACGCACATCTAGACATGGAAGAGAAATGTCAGACATGACATCACACACTGTAATAGCCTCTGTCCTCCTTACACCTCTGGAGAATGGACCATATTCAAAAAAGAAATTCCACTCATTTAGCAATGTCTTCTATAAATAGCTCTGGAAGACCTCTTATGTGGATGAAGATTGTAGTCATGCTGTACTGCATGTTCAGCAGTTCTAATCAATGGTCAAAGTGAACTGTATGTTGCTGGTATTTTCCATTCTTCAATTCATTATGTTGTTTCAAGTGCATAGCTACAGTTAATGGATGCATGTTTTTGTTTGTAGGTGTAAGTTGGATTGTTTTTACAAGGAAACACACCCTGTGGTCCCTTTGATGTTCTGTACTGGACAACCTAATGCAAATTAATATTTCATGATGCTTTTGTGCTGTGTTTTGTGTGCTAGTAAGAGTGTGAGTCCATGCATGTGAGGTTTTGTGTGGAAATGAATGAAATCAAAGACAGGACGAGTTGGAAGGAGGCTTTGATGTGGAACAAAGCAAAAACATCCACAACCAGGCACATCTCCAGATATACTTCAAAATGAATGAAATTTAACTTTCAGATTTGAAATGAAATGCAGATATTTGTCACCAAGTTTGTTCATTTTTTAAAGAAAAAACAACATCAATATTGTAAATACAGCCAGAGCTAGGACAAGTTCTTGATTTATTGAATGCATTTAATTGTTTGATTCTTTTCATTAAAAAAGACAGGTGCAAACTTTACATTGGTTTCAACCCTGAATGTTTTCAACACACAACCATAGCTAATGCACTCTACAACAGTGTGCTGCTAAAACTCTGAAACATGTAGCTGACATAGTATTTGTATCTGTTTATGTATTTGTTCATTTGTTTAAAAAAAAAAGTATTATTGCAGACATTAAAGCAAGATCTTGCATAAATATCTGCAGTTTGTATTTGGAAAAAGCACCCTGCCTTTGACCCTATTCATTCCCAAAGCAGTCAGTCATTACTCTGTCAGTCTGATCTGGGTTACAAATCCTGACAATAATGTATTTCCAGTCCACGATGCTTCACAGGAAGCCCTTTATTAGTGCTTTTGTGTTTTTTTTACTGCAGTTTTAACCTTTGATTCCCACTTCCTGTTAAGTCCCCAGGATTACCCTGGGGGGTTCCACGACAGCTTGAATCATGGGTTTAGTGGCCACGGACCCCTTCTGAAGTCAGAACTAAAATTAGTAAGCAACAGCCCAATAATTAAAGCGCTGGGTATTTTTAGATATCGGAAGAAGGCTATCAGCAGACTCACAAATGAACAAGCCTCCTTTTTATTGAGACAAGGCCGGCCACAATCGTCCCATTGAGGAGCCCTTGGAATCAGGTCATTAGCTAACACACTATTATGAACTCAGTCTAGTAAGCAGTTTAAAAATGAGGAAAACAAGTTGTGAGAACTGAGAAACAAAGAAGCTGTTGTGCTACTGGCAGCACACATTGGCAGACCATGCACAGTTGGGAAAGAATGCTTATCAAACAGGACTACTGCAGCAGCTTGTGCTCCTTCACAAAGATATTTTAGTTCACGATTTCAAGAGAAAAAAGCAAGGATGTCAAAATATGAATGTTGAATAACTAGTTTTTTTTCCTAAACAAGGCGGTTTAAGTTCCATTCATATATTGATTTCATTTTGGTTATCCCCTGGGATGCTATTTTTTTTACAGTAAATCCATGGTCTAACCCACGGGGTCTAACCCAGAAACTCTTTCCTCCTCTCTACTCTAGCCTGTAGCCTTCGCTGACTTTAGGGAGGTATACTGGGGTTCAAAAGCAGGGATACCCCAGTAGTCACATATAGACTGATTGATTTGTTCTCTTCACAATTCCTGAGACTGAGACACAGTGACAGAGGTCCTTAACTCCCTGTTGGAGCATTTGGGATAGTAACTAACAGCTCTAAGCCCAGTTTGCATAGTGTCTCCTCATGGAATGCATATGTTGTTTCCCAGTGTTTTATAATAGGTCACTTTTTGGAAGCAATAGGGAGTACAGTAGGCTGCCCCTGCAGTTTCCAGTTCTAATGGGCCTCTGCTATACCTACTTTACAGAGCTGTGGGACTGTAGGAAAGAGTGATCTCACCCTCTTGTGAAGGGCTAAGCAGGGATGTGAAACCAGCTGCTCCTGTCCTTTAACCACTCACCAGACAATTACAAAAACATGTGAAATCACACCGCTGGAAATTACTGGCATAACTCAAATACAGTATAATCAGTCCTGGGGGAAAAAAGCCTGTGTGACGTAAACAGTTGACTTCATGTATGCTGTAACAGGAGTTTGAATAAAAGCATTCCATTTTCTTTTTCATTTATGTTTTAAAATATATATTGTTCGTATTCTGGAAATATACAATCTATAACAATCTATTTTCCCTACATATTCCCTTATGTCATTTGCAGGGTCATTTGGCAGTTTTCCCCTGCTTGTCCCATGATTATACTGTGCAAGTCCATAGTGTGCCACATGTTTTGAATATGCTACTATCCCTCTATGGGCTTTACATTGTTACACTAGGCTTCGTTACACTTCTAAATGCTTTTTCTCTTGGAAACGTCTCTAAATGCATACTTGATTATATTTCTAAAGGTATCCAGATGCGTTTTTGTGGTTTTTATTTTGGAGGTTCAGTTTGTAAGGTTCTGTTGTTTCTCTTAAAGAAAGATGGTTTGACTGGAAATGCTGGGGGGATTGGGGCATGTGTTATAAAGAAGTTGCAGAAAGGATGCTTTGAAACAAGCAGATTACCAGGACATACTGGGATAATGAAAACGCTGAAACGTAAGATCACTACCCGAAGGAAGAGAAAGCAATTAGTCTCAGAATAAATGTGCAGCTCTGTGGGGTTTTGTTTTTTTGGTAGCCTTGAATGTTACCAAAGTTAGATATGAAGTTTCTATTCCAGGAGTCCCAGATGCTTGCTTTTGCTATTAAAGGAAACATATGGAAACATATGGAAATGAACATAGTTATCCTAACCCTTCCAACCTTACCGTGAATGTCACCAGGAAGGGACCTGTAATGGGGCCCCAGCCTCATTTACCCAGACTTCTCCACTTAGTTCAGTCTAGTCTGTAAATATTGGTATTTGTTCAGGCTTTGTATTTTTTTATCAGATTTTCTTTTAAGAGTAAAAATAAAAGAAACTTGGTCAAGCAGACAAAAGTTTCTGTTTGTGCCAAATATATGAGTGCACTGAAGAAAGCAAAAGGCGAAAAGTTTGTCGACTTGGTTTAGTTTCTTCGTTTTACATTAGAATTGTGATTGAGCGTTTTTGAAGTTCTGTCTGTTTGGCGAAGAGCTTGTGATGGAGTTCCTGGTTTATTTTGGATGAAGTGCAAAGCCGTGCATATCCCAGTGTAACAAGTCTATAGTAAAGTGTGTCACGAGGTTCTTGATTTGGGTACAGGAAGTTAACTGGCATTACAATGTTGTTGATTTGGGTAAAGGAAGTTAACTGGCATTGCAGTGTTGTTGATTTGGGTACAGGAAGTTAACTGACATTGCAGTGTTCAGTTGTGGAAGATGAGCAGGTACTGTGTGCCAGAATGAAAATATATGCCAAAGAGCAAACCACTAATGCTGTCAGCACTACATCTAGAACCTTTTAAATGCTACCTACAATATCCTTTCACACATCCCAGTGCTTAGAGGGCAGAAAGATGGGGACATTAACTCTTTACTGCCTGGCCCCGTGCTGGATTTCAAAGCTGCCATATTCTGGTGGCTGATGCAGAGGTTTGCCTGGATTTCACTTTGAAGCACATCGGCTGTACAGTGCACACATCCCCTTACATGTGAATGGCATGCAGGGCTGAAAACATCAGCACATAAGAACATAAGAACATAAGAAAGTTTACAAATGAGAGGAGGCCATTCAGCCCATCTTGCTCGTTTGGTTGTTAGTAGCTTATTGATCCCAGAATCTCATCAAGCAGCTTCTTGAAGGATCCCAGGGTGTCAGCTTCAACAACATTACTGGGGAGTTGGTTCCAGACCCTCACAATTCTCTGTGTAAAAAAGTGCCTCCTATTTTCTGTTCTGAATGCCCCTTTATCTAATCTCCATTTATGACCCCTGGTCCTTGTTTCTTTTTTCAGGTCAAAGAAGTCCCCTGGGTTGACATTGTCTATACCTTTTAGAATTTTGAATGTTTGAATCAGATCGCCGCGTAGTCTTCTTTGTTCAAGACTGAATAGATTCAATTCTTTTAGCCTGTCTGCATATGACATGCCTTTTAAACCCGGGATAATTCTGGTTGCTCTTCTTTACACTCTTTCTTTCCTTTTTGTAACGGGGTGACCAGAACTGAACACAATATTCTAGGTGGGGTCTTACTAATGCATTGTAAAGTTTTAACATTACTTCCCTTGATTTACTTTACACTTTGCAATACTTTACACTTTTCTCTATTAAATTTCATTTGCCATGTGTCTGCCTAATTCTGAATCTTGATCATTTTGAATGACCTTTTGCTGCAACAGTGTTTTCTCCTCCTATTTTTTTGTCTGCAAAGAAGTTTGCTTAATACAGAATTTCATGAATGTAGATTAGGAATAGCAGAGGACCTAATACTGATCCCTGTGGTATACCACTGGTTACCTCACTCCATGGAAGCTGTGTCTGTGTTGCAGTTCATTCTGTCTCTAGAACACATTTCCCATTGATGACACGCTTGCATTGCTGGGGTTGTCATTACTCTGATGTACCAAAAACAAAGCAGCACAACCTTCAAAACATTGGAAAGAAGCAAAGTTAAACTGATGCGTCATTTAACTAACATTAAGTGTAATACAGCGTTTGCTTGAGGACCTAAACAGCACTGAAGAGCTGAGCTGAGAGCCCTTATTCAGATCTGTTGTAGACCAGTGTCCTTTGTAAGGATATTTCCAATGTGCCATGAGGGAGAGCTGCATCTACTGGGCTCCCTTGCACTCAGCAAAAGCAATGCTGTAATACTGGACGTGCTCTTGTAAATATGTATTAAACAAATGGAGTTTACAGATGGATCATTGGTGCAATTATCAAGCTGCAATCTCTTGAAATAGCAGATGAGTGAATTCAAGGCCAAGGCTTAGTAGGACAGTAGCAGTGCACATTAGCTGCGAATCTTTTCAGCCAGGCCCATGACACCCATTGTTATACTGTTATTCAGTGTTGGATACATGATAATGTTCTCAAGGCCAGCAATGCACAGGACTAGCCAAAGTGCCTTAGAATTACGTTCCATGATTTAGATTGCTTGGGCTTGTCATTAGGCTGAGTTTGTTGTTTTAACCAAAACAAAAACAGACAGACAACCTTTAAAACAGTGGAAAGTTCCTTTCAAAGCAAAGTTAAACTGATAGCACATTTAAACATTAACATTATAAAGTGTAATATTAGTACTGGTTTGCTTGAGGTCCTGATTGATACCGCACTGAAGAGCTGAGCTGAGAGCCCTTATTCAGATCTGTTGTAGACCATTGTCCTTTGATGGATACACAATGTGTCATGAAACAGAGCTTGCATCTACTGTACAGTTACATTGCACTCATAAAAACAATGATTGTAATACTGACAGTTATTTTTGTAAAATATGTACCTTAAACAAATGGAGTTTACAGATTGGATCATTGTACAGTTATCCAAGTTTGTGCCACAAACACCTGATTGAAATAGCAGATGATTGATACCTACTGAAGTTATCCTAGTGTGGCCACTATAAACACCTGATTGATACCTAGTACAGTTATCCTAGCTTGTGCCACTATATACACCTGATTGATCTTTTCAGCCAGGCCCTATAAACACCCATTGTTATACTGTTATTCAGTGTTGGATACATGACAGTTATTCTCAAGGCCAGCAATGCACAGGAGTTATAGCCAAAGTGCCTTAGAATACAGTTATCCGTTCCATATAAATTGATTGAGGCCTCTGTACAGTGATGGAGACTATGCCACTATTACACCTGATTGATAGGCTGTCAGTTTGTTGTTTTAACCATTTTAACAAACAGACAGACAGACAAAGCCCTGATAATACTGACAATACTAAAGTAAAGTTCCTTTCAATAGCATGTGTGCCAATAAACTATGATACACATACAGTATCATTAGCTTTATAAATAAAAGCTTAGTACTGTACAGTTATCCTAGTTTGTGCCACTATAAACACCTGATTGATACCTACTGTACAGTTATCCTAGCTTGTGCCACTATATACACCTGATTGATACCTACTGTACAGTAATCCTAGCTTGTGCCACTATAAACACCTGATTGATACCTACTGTACAGTTATCCTAGCTTGTGCTGCAGTATATAGCCAGTAAGAGCAGTGAAATAGCCTCCAATCCAGATAGATACCTCCTGGACTAAAGGGTGAGACTAGGAGATTTCTTAGGTTGTCATTACCCTGAATTAAACTGAATAATTGAATTGATCTTAAGGCATACACTTTTACCTTGAAAAAGCAAAACAAAACAAACAGTAGCACTGGAAGATGACAGAATCAATTCTGCATTTTGATGTAGTGTGTTTCAAGGAGAGCTTGTGTAAATGCCATGTCCTGGTGTCGTTATTGTGGGGGCAGAGTTGGTGGCTTGATTCCACCAAGCCAACTGGGAATTGCAGACTTGGATGATATGAAGGCGTTATGTACACAAATCTGTTTTTCTGACTTGGGTTACTTGGGTCAAATTATATTTCTAAATATTGATAGACAACCAGCACTGGATCTGTGCCCAGTAATAGCATTGGCACAATATGTTCAACAACAGAACTCTCCTTAAATGGACTGGGTGGCACCACTGCCCTGACATAGACTGTATTAGGGCCTTTTGGGGTGAGGGGTAAACTTATAACATAAGGCACAATGTTTATAATCTTCTGTTAGACTGGTGTGTATATACTCATGACTATGTGGCCTGTCTATTGATTGGAACCCTGTGTGACGCGCCAGCTGAAAGTGTACAACAGGGGTTTGTCTGTTTCCTCACTAGCATCCATAGGTCAGGTTTTGAAACAAACAGTTGGTGAAGCCATCAGATTATCCTCCGCAGCAAAGAAAAACAGAGCCCGAAAAGAACACACTGTAACTCTTACATTAAAAGGTATTGCATTAGTTCAAATGGAAATTATAGTTCAAACACCTATCTTTAGCTGTTCCAGGACACAGTGCTACTGCTGCAAGTGGTGTGTGCGGTGGGAGAACTCTGATTTATCAAAGATACAAGCTATATATATACAGAGATACTGTGTGTCTGTGTACAGTATAGTGTATAGTGTATCTATAGGCAGTTCTATATAGATATAGTGAAGCGGCACAAACAGAAACACAGCACAGGTTAGCATTGAAATCAGTTCTGGTTCATCTGTTGTTGTTTAAATATCATTTCAACAAGTACCAAAACATACATTACAGTTCTTATCTTTCCTTTTTAGCATCTGTCTGCTTGTTTATAGTAGCTGCCATAAAGTATTTCTACAATCAAAATAAATGAATCTTTTATTTTTAACTCAGAATGTATTTAGGTTTCAAGTTTACCTTGGAGTTTGCCAAAGTTCTGTGTCCTCCATGCTTATAGAAATGACTGATGATATTTGGTGGGTTCCAAGTTTTGTACAATATTTCACCGGCCAAGCACTGAACATGCGCCATCTCTTTCTATGTTTTTATTGCTTGCATGTTATCAGAGTTGTTTGTTTATGATTTTGAAAGACATTTAAAAATGGATTAATCAGCCACAACCAATCAAAACATTTATAGGACATCAGAGTTAGGAGTCATCCTGCCCAAGCCAACTTTTACATCACAAGAAAAGGGTTATTCTTACAGATTACTGTAAAATCTGAAGACAAAAGCGGTTTGTTCCAAATCAATAGCTTTGTGTGTAAAGAATCCTTTGATTCCCAGCGTTGTTCCTGAACAGCTACAATTCAATGCACCCCTTGGAATCAGACAGTGTAAACGTGTACGGACATTACAGTACGGAATTGCCTTTATTCACTGGGGAAAGATGGACATAAATTAAGCAGCAGTTGAAGATGTCACTTAAAATTCAAAAAAAGTAGGTGTTGCAGAACCAGATGTTCATACAGATGTTAGCACAGGTGCAATGTGCTGCCAGTTAATGTTGATATTTTCTGAGGTTAAGGTTTTTAATGGGACATTAAAAAAATGGGACATTGACTAAAAATCTCTTGTGTCCTGCATTTCAAGTCATTCAAAGGCACACTTTCCATTTCTAGTGACAGATTTGGAAATTGTTTTTTTTTTTCATTGGTTTTTTTTTTTTCATGGAAATAAACAGCATTCTTTAAACATGCAAACTATTTGTGTTAAAACAATACATTGCATATCACACAGGATTACACTGTGCTCGCAATCTGTTTAAATCACTCAGGTGGCAGATTGAGAATCAATTGCTTTGTCACTGTTGTAAATTCAGGCAATAGAATCCGGCAGAGACAGGATTAGTTTGTAATGAATGAGCCCATGAGTTAGTTCATGTGTAATAACTTCCATGATATTTACTCTGAATAAAGCGTTATCAAAAGGGGATTATAACTTCGTCATTGAGTGACTTTCAGAAGGAAAGCTGGTGGGTGATGTTGCTTGCTGCGGTTTTTTTGCACCTGCTTCTTTGACGAATCAATAGTTTTCATTTGAATTCAATAATCAGTAATCGATAATAAACTGGACGGTCAAATGATAACTCCTTAAACTTCTTTAGGAGCTGCAGTCTCCCTAGTGAAAGAAAGCTGATCAGTGACCCAAACCACTCTGTAATCCCTGGCAATTCCCTTGGTGTGGGGCATTACTAATGACATCATCACAATCCAAAGTAACCAAAAACTCCTGGTGAAGGAGCACACATGCTGGGTTTGTCTGTCCTCACAGCTTTATACTGGGGCTGATCCTTCATCATGTCATACAGACACACAAGCCACACGGTTAAAAGAGGAGCATCCATGAGGAATGTCCCATTAGATTGTTTTCCTAGAACTGTGTGGAAAACCACACATATCACCTCTATGGATATTTTACATTTATTCTTGAATTCCAGCGGATTTTTGCTCTGTTAGTTCCAAATGTTAAAAAGAGGAAGCTGTCATTTTTTAGTGCCGTTTATCAACCAGGTGTCTAAAAGAAATGAATGGATGGGCCCTGGAGTGCAGTATGAGTAGAAACAGTCTTTGGGGACGCATTCTCTTCTGGAAAAGTTGAAAACAGTTGAAGAAGTTTGAGCCTCCTGCTCAGTTTATTCAAATCAGAATCAGGCCATAAGAAGCCCGTTTCTGATGTAAACACAGTGTTCTCTGTTATATAAGTAACCGCATTAAGGGTTGGCAATAGACTTTACTCCCAGGAGAGCGACTTATATAACCAACATGATTGTACGAATCACTCAACCTTCAAAGTTTAAAATAGAGCCAATGACATACTTCAGCTGTATTTATCATGATGATCCTTTAAATTGACTGTCGTCGTTATCGTTAGACCACTGCAGTGCTGTACGATTAGTTAAAACAGAATTTAGAAATAAGAAATGCAAAAAAATGCAAGAAGGAGGATTTGAAAAGCAAACAGTAATATGTATCACATGCTGTTAACTGTAAATTGGTATCTGTTTAATACATTATTATCTCTGCACATTCTCCTGTACTGTACTTAATCTAGAAACAGGCCTTCAGACTAGCCAGCTTGTTTACCTGCTAAACCAGCTAACTGCAGTATTAGGAATGTCACCTTCAGATATTTAGACAGGCTTGTTTACATGTAGGTATGTATGAAAAGGCACAGTATGTGGCAATATCTTTAAATAATGAATTTGAATATATAACATTAATACAATGCATTTAGATAACTTTGGCCATGACATTGAGTCATTTGTATATTATTGTGACAGAAAGACAATTATTCTTATTGTAAATCTCCCTCCCGACCTGTGAGGGCGCTAAACAGTGAGAACAGAGTTCCTTGGATGGGCTGGTCTGACAGTTCTTTCCCAGGGTTCAAGGGAAGTTGGTCAGCCAGGAAGGGGGCGAGACTCCATTGCAATAACGCACTGACCCGGAAGGGAAACAACGTGGCAGCCGCAGATTGGAGAGGCGATTGAACTCTTTTACCAAGGGGTCATGTGTGACAGCATAAAAGGGGACGGAGAATCGTAATCTGTTCCTTCGCATTTGGTTTGTAATTAAAAACCGAGAAGGACTGTGAGAAACCCTGTTAACCAGAGAAAGCAGTATCGTGAGTGTTTTTGTTTGTTTGTCTGTGTGTGTAATCATCTTGTTTGTTACACCACTAGACGGCTGACACGATTCTGGATCTGTCGCCGAGGGCCAGCACAAAGCCAGAACAGTACTGCACAACTGTCACAAATAATCTGTATCGCCCACCATGAGCACTACTGCACTCAACCAGGACTGGTGACCGTGTGTGTGTACAATTGTGGGACGGATACGTGTTGGGTTATTGTTATTGTTTGGGTCTGCAAACCCGTTATTGTTTATTATTATTGTTGTTGGTCACCAGACCTGGATACAAAAATAAACTAATCCAAACCAGATTAAACCTCTCTGTCTGTTCATTACTGCACTGCATCACCCCTGCACCTGCATCCACTCAGCCACTTTGTCACAATTATGTATCTGAAAATTATTTGAAGATGATGAATTTAAATTGAGTGTTAAAATATAGTATTTGTTAAATTAATTGTAGGAGTTTGGATTACTGTTTTATAATGAAATGGTTCCTGTTCAGTGCTGTAATTCATAGAAGATGTGTCCAGCTTTCAGTTTTCTGAATGGTATTGTTAATAATGATTTGTTTTGATGGGTTTAGTCCATTACATGAGACTTAATATTCCATGTACCTGTACTATTCTGGAGTCCAGATTTATGACACATGTTAATTACATTAAGGATCTTTACCAGCGCTGACTCTCTGTTATAAACATGTTGTGCTGGTTTCAGATTCTTCTCTTAATTACATTAATGATCTTTACCATAATAAATTCCAGCAGCTTTCTGCTTTGCTGCATTAGAAAGAACATATTCATGTGCTTTCTTTTCTACTGTTCATGCTGGATCTATTTTTAGTGAAGAATGTTTTATAACTCAAATTAAGTGCCTCCACATGTGGAAACAAGATGAATAGAGGTGCTGCTCTTCGTGTTCTTAAAATAACATACCAGCGCGCATCTCTACATGTGAATATGCTTGCTGGCAAATGCATTTGGATCAGCCTTGAGAATTGGACCATGCATATCACATTGGCCCTGGAAATAAGGTTTTCCTGGCTGTCTGTTTCCTATATTAGATTTCTTAGGTAAACAACCATTTAAGAGCAGATGCAATGTGGTTTGAGTTGTGCTCGTCGTATTGAAGGAAGGTTTAGGAGTGAAAAGGCTGACCAAGGTGTCGGGCAGGTCAAAGGGATTGTGGCAGGGACAGGTCATTGGGGAATGGCCACACCTGTGATTGCTGGCAGGGACAGATTTAACCTCATCCCTGCCAACCTTACATTTCCACATCCACACTATTTACATCAGCAGGGCTCCTCTGCCACAGGGATGCTAAAGAGAAATACATAGATAAGCTCAGTCACATAGTGGGCTCTTTCGTATGGATGGAATTCAATTGGTTTGGTGGAGGAGAGCGCCTGCTCCATGAAGAGAACTACTACATGAAACCCTTCCACTCCAAGATGGTGCTCGTGAAGACATTGCCCATCCGAGGACGTTTGAAGAGGCAGGAGTCAGAGAAGTAGGTCAGTTTAGGGGATTTAATCCCAAAGTCAGTGAGTCTTACTAGTGTAGTAGGACTTAATATTTCAGAACATTGGTTGAAGTTGCCGTTTGCAATCACAGATGTATCATAATTATTATTATTATTATTATTATTATTATTATTATTATTTATTTCTTAGCAGGCGCCCTTATCCAGGCAAATACATTTCAAGTGTTACAATACAAGCAATACAATAAGAGCAAGAAATACAACAACTTTTGTTCAAGTTGACAAACCACAATTCAATAATACAGCAGATAATAGTGATAGTTACATCAGGATATGATTAAATAGTGATAGTTACAGATATGATTAAATACAAAATAATCAGACATTCAAGGGCAGATACAGGGGTAAAATAGGGGGCAGATAAGAGCAAAATAAAGCACATAATCAGACATCAAGGGCAGATGGGTTGAGATTCCTCTCATTTGAATCTTCAGCACATTCTCAAGTGATAGAGGGGGGTGGGGGTGGGGGTCTAATTCTGGCAGTGGAAATTAAAAACAGTTTCAGGTGCCAAGTCTCCAAACAGGCTCTGCGCTGCTTGATTTCCTGAAGTGCAGATGAAATGAAAACACCTCAGCTTATAAGAGTCTTTTAAAAGTCTTTTAAAATATATATTGTATTTTGTATTTGGTTCACTTGTTAGGGCTTCTTAGAATGTTGCTAGAGCATGCGTGTGTCTCTTTGCTATTCTAGACTGCAGACAAAGCTTTTACACCTGGCCCCTATGACTCATGGCGAGCCTCCCTCTGCTCAATCTCTGTGCTCAAAAGTGAGGGTACACACTTTCATACTCTCTAAACTGATGACCCTTTAAGCGAAACAATACAATGTTAATATCCCATTAGAGAAACAAGAAATGCTGAGTCTTATATAACACCTTAAAGGGGAAGTCTTTAGCACTTCATTAATTAAACATCTTCTTAAAACATAAATAATTAAAACTAAACTTCACAATGCTTGAATGGTTCCATTGCAAGATAGGAAAGTGGCTTTTAAAAAGCTAACAGATAAATCTGTAATGGGTTTCCTTGCCTGCTCCTGGGTTTAATTACTGCAGTATACACAGGGTGTTGTTGCACATGGGCAAGTTTAATGCAATCACTTAGAGCCCGGTCTCTAGCCCCCAAGCTCCTTGTTTAATGCAGTCACTTAGAGCCTGGTCTCTAGCCTCCAAGCTCCTTGTTTAATGCAGTCACTTAGAGCCCGGTCTCTAGCCCCCAAGCTCCTTGTTTAATGCAGTCACTTAGAGCCCGGTCTCTAGCCCCAAGCTCCTTGTTTAATGCAGTCACTTAGAGCCCGGTCTCTAGCCCCCAAGCTCCTTGTTTAATGCAATCACTTAGAGCCCGGTCTCTAGCCCCCAAGCTCCTTGTTTAATGCAGTCACTTAGAGCCTGGTCTCTAGCCCCCAAGCTCCTTGTTTAATGCAGTCACTTAGAGCCCGGTCTCTAGCCCCCAAGCTCTTTGTTTAATGCAATCACTTAGAGCCTGGTCTCTAGCCCCCAAGCTCCTTGTTTAATGCAGTCACTTAGAGCCTGGTCTCTAGCCCCCAAGCTCCTTGTTTAATGCAGTCACTTAGAGCCCGGTCTCTAGCCTCCAAGCTCCTTGTTTAATGCAGTCACTTAGAGCCCGGTCTCTAGCCCCCAAGCTCCTTGTTTAATGCAGTCACTTAGAGCCCGGTCTCTAGCCCCCAAGCTCCTTGTTTAATGCAATCACTTAGAGCCCGGTCTCTAGCCCCCAAGCTCCTTGTTTAATGCAGTCACTTAGAGCCTGGTCTCTAGCCCCCAAGCTCCTTGTTTAATGCAGTCACTTAGAGCCTGGTCTCTAGCCCCCAAGCTCTTTGTTTAATGCA